>JAMLFT010000847.1:0-36082 GCA_026544285.1 Pachyrhizus erosus | reverse complement strand
ACGACGCTCTTCCGATCTAATAAAAAAAACTAAGTATTATTTAAAATTTTTAATGGAATATTAATTTTTTTATTTATAGTTTTGATAATATTTTTAGAATATTTTTTTATATTACATCATTTTCAATAAAAATGATTAAACAAATATTAATTTCATAAAAAATTTTACACTCTTTTATTTATTTATTAGTTTTTTATTTAAATAAAATACAAACAATATTTATTATAAAAAGAAATAAGTGTGGGTTTAAATTTTTTTAATATTATATTAGTTATTTTTTCTATTTGCATAGATTTTTTCGAAATAATATTGTTATATTACATCATTTTTAACAAAAATATTAAACACAATGTTAAATTCATAAAATTATTACATTATATAAAATGTTTTAAAAAAAATGCAAAACATAGTCTTAGAAAATATTTGCTACAACAAGGTTACGGAGTGCAACAAAATAAAATAAAAGAATTTGGTTTGGCAACACGTTTAGTTGTGGATGGTAACACTTGCCTCTTGCCAAACACATCAATTTGAATTGAATATACTTACAATCCACAAACGGCTTTAAAAAAACTAGAAGAAGGAAAACATACCATGCAATATATGAAACCAGCGTTTCGAAACGCGGCTTACTACTGCCACGCCTTTTCTCGCTGCTTAACCTTAAACCCTAACCCTCTCATCCTCATTTCCCCGTTTCGGAGACCCGAAACGTTTCGCCTCGCATCACCCGTTTCGTGCTTCTCCTCAATGGCGGTGCCTCCGTCGTCACTGGAGAAGCAGTTCGACGAGTTTAGGGTTCAGCTCGAAGAATCTGGAACCGTGCGCGACCGAATTCGAACCGTTGTTTCGGAGATTGAGTCCTCCACTAGGCTTATCTACGCCACCCTTCTACTCGTTCACCAGTCTCGCCCCACTCCCGGTACTACCAAACACACCGTGCTTCTCTTCTCTCTTTAACAATTTAACCTTAATTACAATAATTTTCATTCTTTTCCTTTTCTCTTTTGGGCCTATTATGGATTTCTCTGTCGTGTACTTGCGCTGTGCAAATGGGCTTGTTTTTTAAGGCTTTGGTGTTAAATAGAAAACATCAAAATCCAAATTTGTGTTCCCCATTTTTAGGTCTAGATAATTTTGTAATCCATTGCATGTCTGCGATGAATGTTGAGGGGTGAAGTGTATAACGTAGCAAGGCAAAGTGTTTTCTCATTTTTCTCATGTGTATATGGTTTTTTGAGTTTGAATAGAGCTTTTAGAGAAGGCCAAGTCCCAGGTTAATGCGTTAAAGGAACAGTATAAGCAACTTGCTGAAGTTCTTGGAGGATGCCCTGGGCAATACTATAGGTAATTATAGTTCGGAGGAACTGTTCGTCTTCTATTTTTTAGTTTTTTTTTTTTTTTGTGTTTGTAATTTTTTGTTGTGTGTGTGTTGTAGGTATCATGGTGATTGGAGGAGTGAGACACAGTCTGTAGTTTCGATGCTTACTTTTATGCACTGGCTTGAAACAGGAAACCTTCTCGAGCACAAAGAGGCGGAGGAAAAACTTGGGTGTATGTCTTAATACTCTCGTGTTACTTATTGGCATGTCAACCAATGTTTTATTCTTTAGGTATGCATGCATGCATGTGTTTGATGTCATTATGCATTATTAATAACTATTTACTAGTTGAATACAATGTGAAGTCCCAAGTTTCTAAGCAGCAGGGGAATGTGGGTTTCAAGCTGGTGTCTTTTGTAAAATAAGCATCTGCATGCAATGCTGAAAGAGTTTCATGGTTAGGCAAAGTATTGAAGGACTTGGCGTTTACCACACTGTAATCCGAATCTTACTTTTTAACAAGGAGAAGGGAAAATAAAAGGAAACTCAAACATAAGGGCAGAACTAGGCAGTCAATGTTAGGCATTAGCTGTATAGCTTTCACATGGTTGTCCAGAAGTAACAGCCATTGTTAGTTTTTGGCATAACAAAAGTTCTGCTGGCATAACAAATGTCCTGCATAATTTGACAATACTTGCTACTGTTCTAGCATTTGGCATTAAGATCTTCTAAAATTAAATGCAAGGTGCACTTTACTTTGGTGTAGAATGGTAAGATCAAGAGACTGGGTTCTGACATATTTAATATATGATTTATTATATAGGTACTTGTAACTTGTAACTCATAAAAATCTGAACTAATGATAGCTATAACCCTATACATATATTTGAAGTTCCAAATAGCATTCAATTAAAATTATGTAAGCTGAAATGCCTTCTTTGAACTCACTGTTTTACGTTTAAGAGTCTGGCCTCATGTAAATTTCCATTAGCATGAGGTTTTAACATCTAAAAGGGAGAGCTATGCTTTAGAACATCTTCTGGACAGTTGCATTTTCCAACCTTTTTCATTTGTATTTTACATTTTAAGAGGATTTGTAATTGAACCTATGATTTTAATAAACTTCTATTGTTGATAGTTTATGTCAATTGGTATTATTGAACAAATAGTTTATAGTTGATAGTTTATATCAATGTATGTGTTTCTCGTCAATATGCACCATACCCATTCATGCCTTCTGTGACTCAATAAGTGGATTTTTTGTTTGTTTGTCTCAATGTCAACTACTTTCTGGATATTCCTAGCCACTGAGATTTATAAGTTCTGCATGCTTATTGTTAACAATTTTGCAGTGAATAGTTCAGACTTTGGCCTAGACATTGAAGACTACTTAATAGGTGAGTCTACTAAATATGTACTTGCATTCATTGTTTGTGTAATGATCATTTGTTGAGATGAGTATGATCCTATTGTGCTTTTTCTTAGGCTAGTTTCCTTCAGGGAGTGGTGTGACCAATTTAAACATGATTATCATTTTCAAGAACATGGGTATGGCAGTTAGAATCAGTAGGGTTTCCGGGGCAAAGGAGCTCAGTAATCAATTGAGTTTGTTATATTTAGTCACTAACAGATGATATTTAAATTTTTTTGCTTTGATTAAAGATGTCAACCAAAATCCTCCAACCCACAACTCCATTTGATTTGAACCATAGGTCTAGTTTTTGTCAATCACAGATTATTATGTAGCTGATCGTGATTTCATAGTTTGCCATATATACTGATATTAATGCATTTACCATGCAGGTGTCTGTTTTATGTCTAATGAATTGGTAAGATCTCTTTTCCTCTTAACTGTTTCATATCAACTTTTGTTCAAAATAGAACAGATATTTCCCTACACTCTTTATATTTGCATGTATAGAGTCAAAGACACAACAGACTATCAAACTTCTGGTGTTTAAAGAAAAGGCATCATGACAATTGCCCCCTATTTTGCAATTCCTTTGACTTTGCAGCCAAGGTATGTGGTGAATCAAGTGACAGCTGGGGACTATGATTGTCCAAGGAAGGTCTTAAAGTTCTTAACAGATCTCCATACTGCATTCCGCATGCTTAATCTTCGTAATGATTTTTTGCGAAAGAAGTTTGATGGTATGCTATTAATTGCACCTTGTCCTATGCATTATTTCTTTTCCTTCCTATTGTCGCTGCATTACCTTCATCAAATAATGTTACTGACATTCCATTCTCAATGTCTTGACAAATATTTATCATCTTAAAGCAAGATTGGTGTACTAACTAATATTTCTGTATACCTAGGGTATTTGCACAGTTTGCACATATTCCGTTTTCTTAAAGAAATTGCATTCACTCATATCATATGTTTCAATGGCTATCTTTCCACCATTGGCAGGCATGAAGTATGATCTAAGAAAAGTAGAAGAAGTTTACTATGATGTTAAGATTCGGGGTTTGACACCGAATGGTGAGTCACTTGGAGACTTGGAGATCAAAGAATCGAAGGACAATCTTCAGTCGTGACAATCTTAAGCGAGACCTTCAGTGCATGAAGGCTTTGCTAGCTTCTCAACAACAATGGATCTTAAAAACTTTGATAGGCTTGGCCTTCTGTTAGCTGTAACTGGAATTCTATTTCTAATGGTTGATGAAAGCAAGTAAAGATTCGTGAGTACGGATTACAATTGTCGGTATCTGGTGCTGACTCTCAACTGTTTTGAGTAGCGTTTTAAAATCGGACCAATTGTGGAGATATTGAATTGATGTTTCATTGGTCAAATAAAGAAACTAATACTTGAATTTCACGAATAAGTGTAAATAATATAAAATATAAGTACATGTATTAATTATCATAAATTTAATAATTAATTATCATAAATTTAATAATTAATCATAATAGTTTGGTGATAAATTGATCTCCTAAATAATTTTTAGGTCCTTCAATCATTGGATGTGTCATTGTTTTTGGTTTTTTTATAAAATTTTATATTATTAAAAAATACTTATTATTGATTTAAGTAGTTCAATCAAATTAGTTTGTTAGTTCAATCATAGATTGGATTAGTTTGTTAGTTCAATCATAGATTGGATTATTGGTTCAATCATCAAATTGATCGGGTCAAATTAGATCTATAACATGCTTGATATAATAAAAAGTTTGAATCATCATATTATTGATCCAGTTTGATTTTTAAAATTATGATTTTGAGAATTAAAAATCTTGCATTTTTAATGTTTTAAAATGAAAAATATAGTACTTTACAGTTATTAACGCTTCAACGGGATTTTCATTTCAGTTCATAATGATTAGTTGATTTTTTTTTTTGTAAGTTTCATCCCTAAAATGTGCAGTTGTAATTTCTTCTTGTAAAATAAAATGTTCAATAGAGGAAAGTGATGAAGTTAAAATTTTTTGTTGTAAAATAAAAATCTCAATAGAGGAAAGAAATAGTGAATAGAGGTAATTGATTGATTACTATAGGGGTATTTATAACTTGTAAGCTTAGGGTGAGGCATTCAAAAATAAATAAGCTTAAATCTGACAAGATAACTATGAGGAATCTTAAGGGATGAATTCTAGTCAGAAGATTGGAATTTGCATTGAGTGTATTTCACAACACACTTCACTCAGTTGAAAGAATTCTAGTCAGAAAATTGGAGATCAAGTAAAATATGTCTAGTAAAGTATATATTAGTAAATTGGATTGTTGTTTCGAACGTTCTTGTAAATAGCTTTCTAACTTTTTAGCTTTTAGCTGTAATTGTTTTTTTCAATCATTGAAATATTGAATCAGGAAACTAGGTGGTGGTTATTTTTAAGAGTACAAGTCAGATTTGCAAATGCGAATGTTGAATGAAACAAGAAACGAGAAGCAAAGGTTAATTTCCTTCTTTGTGCAACAGTGTAAGCAAATTAAACTCCTATTACCATTAACAAAGTTACAAACGGCCTACGCAAGCTATTTCTCAATACAGATACACATAAGCACAACATAACACTGGAATCTACAACTTAGCAACCCAAACGAGGATCCCTGTTATATGCACTGGAATATACAACATAAATATCTAGCATAATTAAGCTCAATCAGTTAATTAACCATATACAACATAACCTTGGACTATATTATAAAAAGTGATTGAGCTTAGTTACTTGCCAGCACAAATAAATTAAGCGCCCCCCTTTATTTAGAGCAACCATATATAATATCATCATACTCAACCTATGGCATGCACGTAGCTCTCATGCATGGACTACCTTGTGTTTGAACTTGCCATCTTCATTTCTATTCCCATCATCTCCTTGAGAAGTTCCTACCTTAACGTTGTAGTTTTCTTTAGGCTTGGCATGATGATTTGCATTTTCAACACCGCTTTTTGGGTTGTTGATATTGGTCTTTTCATTTTCAATGCTTTCTATCACTTTTCCCCTTCCAACTCGATTTCTCTGTTGTTGGCCATATATCCCACCTAACCCTGAGGCCCTCGACTCTCCCAAGAGAGATGTCATCACCATAAGTGCGATAAGAAATGCTATGAGCTTCATCTTGAACCACTTAAGCTTCCTTGCTTAATTTCTACTTATAAAAACGAAAATGAAGGGTGCCATACACTACATAAGAGAGAAGGGCTTTATGTACCATGGATGTCAATTATATTATTCGATTGTTGTGGGTTTGTTAAAATGTGACAAGATAAGGTGGGTTTTCGCACAATTTCACTGTGATTTTATTTTTCAATCTCATGCAATGACAATCCAGGCAAATCTTGTTAATCGATAAGCATGGGGTAGGATAATGATATAATACTGCCTTTAATAAGTGGGATCTTTACACAAGGTAATGTCTTCTGTTTGATTTGAATTTTTCCTACGATAATCATCCGATAATGAAATCCTTTTGACAGCTCATGGCTTATCTTGTCTGGTTCTACTTTTTTTTTTTTTATGTTTTTCTTTGTTTATTGTTCTAAAAAGGTAGTAAAAAGCACAAGTTTTCTTTTACTTATTTTACAATATGTTCTTAAAGTACCTGAATTGTGATTGCTAGAGTTGGATAATCCTTCCGTTTTAAATAAGAAAATATAAGACAAAGTTGTAACATGACAGAATATTCAAATCCACTTAAATTATACATGCACATGCATGATTGAACATTCAACTTTTGTTCTCGCAACACATCATCCATTACATTTTTCCTATTTTCTTTCTCTTTTATCTCTCTCTTATCTACATCTATCTCACACCTATTTTTGTTAAACATATATCCTTTGCTATTATCATTCTTCTAAAAAATACAGACATATCGTAAAAGGAGAGTAAAAGATTAAAGATCTGTTTATTTTACATCAAGAACCAATTTTTCACACAGTGCACACATTTTAATGTAAAAAATCTATAATTGAAATTAATTTTATCACACATCTTAATCATGTTTAACAATTTAAAATTAATTCTATCAACATCAGTCCTGTTTAATTTTAAACAAAGGAACACTGTATCAACGATGACTAATACTCATCACATCACATTATAACAATAAAGTACCCGTTTCTTGTACCATATACATTTTCATCTTACTCATAAATGATTAGGTGAGAGGGCCCGGGAAAGATGGAGGACACTTGTCCAGCAGATTTACTTATTACTTAGAATTGAAGTTCAATTTCAATGATCTGCATAATAAAAAATTGTATTAAAAATAATACAAAATATTAAGATGAAACTCCAATTCTAATTAAAAACAGCACCAAAAAATACATAAGGAGCTGCATATAAGTTTTGTACTAAATTAAACCGGGTAAAACCTCATTCTAAAGGAAATAAATTTGGGAATAGACCAAGCATATCATCCTTATGAACAATGTTAGCTTCCAGTGTGGATAATGTTGATAATGCAGAACATCTCACTTGCGTAATTTGAGGTCCAAAATGAGATACTATCTGCTGTTACCTATAATTCTGTGTTCTGTTTTAGGACATTCTGCAAACCTTAAATCTGACAATCAAGCTCTAAAACATTATTTAAATCTCTCATATGTGGAATGACAAAGGCTAGGATCTTTTTTCTCCCATAGAAAAGAGTAGATATTATTTTTTAGCCTTAAGTATGGTTCAGTCACCGGTTTGTCTAAAACCAAGGTTTCCACGTACTCAACCGACACTAAATTTTAAATTTCACACACGATTCTGACCAAATCAAAATCCCCACAGTAAGAGTACAGAGAGGCATTGCTCCCTAAAAGGAAGCATGGAGGGGAATTAATAGAGGGATGTGGGTGGGGCACTTAAGAATAAGTAGGAACAAAAGTGATAAAGTTGCCTGTAGCACCAGCTCATGTGAGCAGAGAACTGCACGGGGAATGGGAGCAAAGCAAGTCAAATCAAATAATTTCAATGCACAAAATGGATGATGGATTGCAAGCATATGAATTTTGAGTGCCTTGAGGTATAATAACATCTAATGATATATATCATACACGAGCCTTATGGAGCACAATGAACCTTATCATATCTCAATTTGAACAACCGCTTCGTATCTAACCTTGTAGACTCTCTTATCACTGTAGTTATGTTGCACAAGTAGCCACCCGCTTCGGGTATATGTAAAGCTGTTGCATCAACACCTGCACAGATATGATCCAGTATCTAGCTACTTATGCAGCGAGCAATCGCAATATTATTCTCTAGAACTCAATACAAAAAGATCCTCTTACTCAAATTATAGAAGATAACAGTAGTTAGAAGAGGAAAGAAAATTAGTGTGAAATCAGAGATCATGAAGCATCAGTTATAATATGATCAAAGTTTCTGAGAATTGAAGTTTGACTTTCAATTGTGACAATTCGTGATTCTTCATTTTTTTCACTAATTTGATAAATTGGTTAATTAACATGGCTGAATTTTTCTGGAAATAATTGTTTATGTTCATTTGTTCAATTTTCTTGTACTTGGAGTCGGTGCTCTATTTAGGTAGGACTTCAATTGCATTAGCAGCATGATATTGAATAGACAGTATTTCCATTATAAAATTAATTTCACAAGATCCACAAAACGGCTTTTCAAAAAACATTTACTTGTCCTGTGGTCCCTCTCATATCTGGAAAACTGTTGCAGGTTGTGTCAAAGTGGACATGTTATTCCTTTCAAACAACCAAGCACGACCCACTTTTGTCTTAAAAGGTCAGTATGCTGAGTCTCAGTGGTCTCTCTGAGCATCTGTCTAAGAAAAACAGACCAGGAAAAAGGGGACCTCAAATCCCATCATCCACAATTATTTCAGTAAGAGTGCTAAAAGTTATTCTTCATGGAAAATAGTGTTTCCAACTCCCTTAAAATTTTCTAATTATACAATGAAAAGTAAGATTTTAAGAACTACCCCACCTTTTACTCAACATCTCTCAACCAAAACAAACTAGCAAAATGAACTGTCCTGGTACAAATTGTATGGTTCTTTTATTTTTTTATGTGCTACAAGGCTAAGAGTGATATCAATAAATGGTTAAAACTAGAATCTGAAACCATTGAAAATCAATATTCTAGATAAGATTTCTAAATTCTAAAGATCAGTGAATTTAGTATGAGAAACCAGATTGCGGGAATCAAGTCAAACATGTCACATCTATCGAGGGGCAAAGATTTCAAGGTAAAGAACTGCAACACTCATTCTTCTGTCTGCAACTTCTTCCATCCCTTATACAATGTATAGCCCATATCTTAAAGAGATATTTTATTCTTACAATATAATATATTTTTTATAACTTTTCTTGCTTATTTATTTTCATTATATTTGTCATACTTCTTTTATCATTATCATTTTACTAATTATAGAAAAATTATAAAAAAAAACATGAGAGAAATAGAATTTGTCATTCCTAAATACATGAAAGCTACATAGGGACAATAAGACTCATCACAATGATAACAATGACAACTATTTTCAAAAACAGAAATAAGATATAAGAGATATGTTTAGATATTGTTGCTCTCCAATTCAATAATCTGATGGTCTATTTATAGGCTTACATCTAAGAACTAAATAAATTAACAAATGAAAATATTAGAAAACAACATGGTCACGTTTTGTTGAACATGTCATGAACCAACTCTTAAAAAATAAGACTGACTGACTTAACTAAGTAAAACAAATTAAAATTATGTAGAAAAATAAACTAATTTTTTTAATAGTCCCTCCCTTAAACTGAAGTTTATAAGCTTCAGTTTATGCGCAACTTTCAATGGTGCAAATGTCTAACAAACTTCTCAAATTTTGGAAAGAATGTAGTTTTAGAGCTTTAGTAAATATATTTGTTAATTGATCTTCACTTGGACATTACTTCAATTCAATTTTTCCTTTACTACTGAAATATCTTAGAAAGTAATACTTAACGCTAATATAAGTATTTCCACAAAAAATTGTAGTTGCTCCTTCTTGCTTGAAATGTATCTCTTGAAAAATCTTTTTGCTTAAAATGTATCTCTTAAAAAATCTTCCTTAGTCAGACAGGTTGACAAGCGCAGGTCGTTGCAACAACAAATTTAGCTTCTGTGATTGACAAAATGATAATTTGCTACTTTTTGGATGACTACAAAACAACCCATGTTCCCAATAAAAGACATAGTCTATCGTACTCCTTCTATAATCTTAATTTCCTACATAATCACTATCAGTAAATCCAAACAAATATGACTTCTTTCACTTTTTGTAGAGCAATCCAAAATCCTTAGTTCCTTACAAGTAACAAGGATTTTCTTGACTGCCAAAAGATGCATTTTTATTGGACTCTCCATATATGTACTTATTAAACTCACAAAATACATTATGTTGGATCTTGTTACTGTTAAATACATCAAAATATCCACAATCTGTTTGTAAACATTGTTGTCAACCTTTTTTCCTTCATGATCTTTGTTTAGTTTCAAGTCATACTCTAATGGAGTGCTTACAGGATTACAATCTTTCATTTGGAACCAGTCTAAAATTTCTCGCACATATTTCTTTTGTGAGATAAAAATCTCATTAGTAGATTGCACCACTTCTATGTCAAGAAAGTAATGTATCCAACCAAGATTAGTCATTTCAAACTTCATCATCATTGAGTTTTTGAACTCTTTAAGCATGAAATCAAAATTTCTAGTAAATATAATATCATCGACATACAAACAAACAATTAGCATTTTCCCTTCATCTCCCATTTTCACAAAAAGTATGTGCTCATATGGGCACTTTTGGAAACTTGCCTTCAAAAAGTAGTCCTCAATACGATTATATAAAGTATGTGGAGCTTATTTTAATCTATAAACAACCTTTTTTTTTAATCTATAGATTTTATGCTCATCATCAACCTTAATATAACTAGGGGGTTGGTTTATAAATACTTGTTCTTCCAAACTTTCATGCAAGAAAACAGATTTAACGTCTAGTTGGAAAATAGGTCATAAATTTTGTGATATCAATGTTATCACCAATTTGATTGTATCATGTCGTGCAACTAGAGAAAATATTTCATTATAACTAACTTCATATTCTTGTTTGTATCTTTTGCTACTAATCGTGCCTTATACTTGTCAACTTCACCACTTTCTTTCAATTTTATTTTGAAAACCCATTTTACACCAATGGTTTTGTACCCTTTTGGAAGATCACAAAATTTTCAAGTATCATTCCTTTCAATAGCTTCCATTTCATCATCCATCACCTTCCTCCATTTTGATTTCTTAACAACACTTTCAAAAGTTATGGGGTCACTATCTGCAAACAAGGTAAAATGAGTAGCATGATTTTCATCATAATCAATTTCTGTTACCTTATAGTCTTTCATTCATGTTAGCCTTTTTCGAGTACGATGGAAAGGTTCATCTGTTGTACTTGTTGTAATTAGTAACGTTTCAGAGGCACCAATTGATAAATTTTTAATTGACTACATTTTATCTTCAACATCACTATCAATAATTGAAGTAGGTTGTTGTCTAATCCAATCCCAATTGCTTTTTTTTATCAAATACAACATTTCTGTTAACCACAATGTTTTTTGTCATTGGGTTAAATAACTTATAAGCTTTGAATGTCTTACTAACATCGAGAAATACACATCTTTTACTCTTATCATCAAATTTTTTCCTTTTCCCATCTAGAACATGAGCATAGACAATGCAATCAAAATTTTTGAAGTACTATACGATTGGTTTTCACCCACTTCAAGCCTCTTCGGGTGTCATGTTTTGGATAGCAAAAGTGCGACTTTTATTTAGGATATAAATGCTCCAATTTACGGCTTCAGGGTCATAATGTCTTTGGAATTCTTCCTTTTATTAGTAAACTTCTTACTACTTTAAGAATGATTCGATTCTTCCTTTTCGATACACCATTTTGTTGTGGTATATAAGTTACTGTAAGCTCTCTTCTAATAACCATAAATATTACAAAAATCTTCAAATTTCTTTGAACAATATTCTCCATCGTGATTTATACAAAGAGTCTTGATTGTCTTTCCTATTTCATTTTAAGCATATGCCTTGTAACGTTTAAAAGCATCAAAAGCTTCTAATTTTTCTAGTAAAAAGTAAACTCATGTTTTTTGACTATAATCATCAATAAAAGTGATTATATAATTTTTTATCTTAATTGGAAAATGGTTTTATTGGCCCACAAAGATTAGAATGCATTAACTCCAAAACATTTTTTGTTCTCCATGATTTTCCTTGAGGAAATTTTGAACAATATTGTTTTCTAACAACACATTCTTCACATACTTTGGAAAGAGTAACAATTTGAGGAAGTCTAATCACCATATTTTTCTGGTGGAGTGTCTTTAGTCCACTAAAGCTCAAATGCCCATATCAAAAATGTCACAAGCATAAAAATCCTTTACCTCGGTCATCAAACAAGATTGAATACTTTCAATATTCAACGAGAACAACCTGTTTAAATTCATTTGAATAACAACAATGATCCTTCTTGTAGATTATATATTGCACAAGCATCATCCTTGATCGTGATAACATAACCTTTTTCTTGTAATTGTCCAACACTTAATAAATTGCTTTTCAAATCATGGACATATAGAACATTGAAGATTGTTTCAACAAAACCATTATAGGTCCTAATTTTAACATCACCTTTTCCATTAACATTCACAATAGAACTATCATCAAATTTTATGTTAGAATGAAAATCTTCATTTAAATATGAAATGGAAGACTTACTTTCACACATGTAATAGTTGCAGCTTGTATCCACATACCAAACATCTGAGTTGAATTTTTTATCAGTTTGAACAACTATTAACAAGGTTTCTATATTTTGATTTTTGATAAAATTTGATTTTTCTTCCTTTTCTTTGTCATTAGGCAGCTTCATATAGTATTTCGAACTGTAATAACTGAACTTATGACATTTGAAGCACTCTATTTTTTATTTATCAAGATGGTAATTATGATATCTACTTTTGTTTTGATCATCATTAGCCTTGAAATGACTATTGTCATTCCTATTGCCTCTATCTCCCCTTTCTCTTCCTCTACCTCTACCTCTACCTCTACCCCTCCCTCTAATATTGGAGAAATGAGTATAGATAAAGATCTTTAACACTTGTTCCTTTGTGGTTGAACTTCGACTCATTTGTTGTTCATGAACTAGCAAAGAGCTTTGGAGTTCATCAAGAGAGAAAGTGTCAATATCTTTGGATTATTCTATTGAACAGACCACATAATCAAATTTGGGTGACAAACAATGCAAAATTTTCTCTATAATGGTGACATCTTTCACCTTCTCACTATGAAACCGTATCATATTATTAATCTCTATGGTTGTGGCATAATAGTTGGTGACAAATTCACCATCATTCATTTGTAGAGTCTCAGAATCCATTCTTAAGGCTTGAAGATGTGCATGCTTCACTCTAGAATAGTCTTAGTATTTTTTCTTTATAGAATCCCAAATATTCTTGGAACTATCATTATAAAGAATGGTCTCCAAGATTAAACGATCAATAGCCTGAAACAAGTAATTTTTTACTTCGAGATCTTTCAACTTCAACACTTCAAATTTTGTTGTCTATGTATCAAATGCATTTGCTCCATATACTGGTTCTTAAACTCCTTCTTAAACAACTTTTCAGTATGTCTTTGATCTAAAGAAATTTTTCATCAGCATATTTCAATTATCATAGTGACCATTGAAATGAGAAATTACAGGCTACACAAAATTGGAATCTAAAGGCATAGAGAAAATATTGTTGTTGTATTTTTTTTCTCCTCCTTTTTTTTTTTCTAAAGTTCATGCGTTTCACTCTTACTCTCTCAACCAAGTTTTAATACCACTAATAACAAAGATATCTATTTTAAAAAATAAGAATAAGAGCTAAGAGATATGTTGAATATCATTGCTCTTCAATTCAATAATCCGATTATTTACTTATAGACTTACATACAAGGATTAAATAAATTAATAAATAAAAATATTAAAAAGTAACATGATCATGTTTTATTGAATATAATCATGTTCTATTGAATATGTCATGAATCAACTCCTAAAAAAATAAGATTAACTTAAAATTAATTTAACTAAATAAAACAAATTAATATCATGGAAAAAATAAACTAATTTTTTTAACATACAAACCCAATTTTCCCATAGGACTGAAAAAGTAACATTTTTGTACGGATAATACCCTCCTTACTCCATGCAAAATGCAAGATTTGGCGGGCATAACAAATTCAAGGCTATTCAACACAAGTATTAAGCTGAAATAAGTCCAACTAAGAATAATAAATTCATATCAATACATGCTTAGAAACACAGCTCAAAATGACAAAGACACCAACGTTCTACGTAGAAAGTGGCGGATTTGTTCTACATAAAACATTGAGGAAAAAATTGTGGCTTCTCAAGCTTATTTTTCTGTGATACAAGGGTAAAAGGCACAAGAATAAGTATACTAGAATTTGTTATTACTTGTATAAAGTTCGTTAAATTTACTTTTACATGTTTCTCTCTTGTAACGAAAAATAATATAGAAAATAAAAAAAAATGTAAATTCAAGAGAAATAAGTGGGTTCGCACTTCACCCGAGAAACTTTATCCCATTCCTCATTTATATCTTATCTTTTTCTCCCCAAGCTGTGGAGTCCAAACTTTAAAACTTGGAAAGGTCAATCATCAAGCACCTGCCTTAAGAATAACAGAGAAAGACACTGCCCTTACATCCTGGGAAAGATATTAATGTAATTAGAACATTAGAATATTGAATTACAGTCAAGTGGCATTTTTAGTAAACCTTTACATAATTTTTAATGCTTATATTCTAGGTAAGCTCTACTTACACCCTAATATTGTGTTTGGAGTTAGGTTTTCAGAACTGCAAGCGTGCTTTTGAGACTTTAAACATTTGTTTGGTGACAAATGATTGGCAAATTTTGCATTTGTAGCAAATAAATGTGATTCTTTTCCTCAAAGTGAGATTTGGATGGAAGTAAGAATGTTGCAGTACATATTTTTGTCTGTTTTTGCCAAACTTTTTTTTTTTTTTTACTGATATGCATGTATTGTCAATACAATAATTTTTATAATATTACTTTTTTTTCTTTTCTATCTCTCTTAATCATATAAATTATTTTATCACATATTTCATTCTCTTCGTTTTGCATTTCTCTCCCTGTTGTATAATTTTTTTATTAAAAAAATTGTATAAATATGATTCCTGTTTTTAAGTAGGTATCATAGTTGATATACTTGCCTGGTTATACTAATTCAGAACTAATTGTTAATAATATTTATTTTATCATTAAGATCATTTTTTTATATATTTCAAATATGGTAACTTATTTTGACTATGCACTATATATAACTGAAATTACCTCCTCCCGTCTCTATAATTCTATAATTTTATAACCTACTTGCACCACATGCTGGTATAATTTCGCAAGGTGCAATGCTATAAAGAAGCTACTAACAAACAAGGTCAGCTAATTGTATCTGACACGCTTTAGAATAATATATATTGGATATTGATGTATCCAAGTATCTGACACACTTAGAATAATATATATGGGATATTGATGTTTCCACGACAATTGTATAGGCAAAAGCTAGGATGTATCATGTCAACCATTTACTATGTATTTGGTTTTTAGTTCAAATAGAACCTAACGGAATGTAACAAAAATAAAAAGAAAATCTTCCATGTTTTCTCTCTCGTGACATAAGCATCTGCTTATTAGTAAGTGGGTGAATTATGTCACGCAATATTATTTGAACTTAATCAGTTATTTTAAGATCGAGTCCTGAATGTGAATCAGCATCAAAACAGTTGTTAATAATAATCTTATTCATTTCAAGTAGATTTATTTTTCATACAAGATATATGTGACTCAAACGATTTGTTTGTTTCTATAAATTTGTAAAGAAGAGAAGTATAGAAGAGGGAGGCTGTCAAGGAATGTCACATCAAACTCGTTTGGAAGGCAAGAGAATCCTAGGTGAGAGAACAAAAATTAACTAATCTAAAAAAAACTTTTTTTTTTTCAATGCAGGGAAAAAAATTGCGTTAAAAGTAATAAACTTCTCTCAATATCAATTATGTTCCTACAAACATAATTTAAAATTATATATTAATTTTTTAAGTTTAAGGGTATTTTTATTTTTTAAAAAATTAAATACACTTCTCTCTTTTTTATTTCTATTATACTTATCTCTATTCAAATATTTTAAAAATTTACTCATTTTGTGTTATTTCTCTCTTGTCTTACTTCTTTTTACTCTATTTATTTCTTTACTAATTCTTTCTTTATTCAAACAATAACAAAAAAAAAACCATAGGGTTCAAAATGAGGAAGCAAACACACCCCCATAATGGTCCAGAGCATTTTGTACTTCCCATGCCGCAATTATATAAACCTTTTAATTTTCCGTGTACTCCATGTACTTTTTCTCCCTTTCCCTTTCTCTCAGTATATTTCATCAGTTACAAGAAACTATGAAGGGAAAGTTTCTAAGAGGGTGCCTTAACAAGGGGAAGAAAATGGGGAGTCGAGTGATCCATTGTGCTGCCTACAGTTACTGCTGTGAATGGGAACTGTGGTCATCCATGCATGAAGGGGACTCTATTCCCAACGATGTGCCAAAGGGTCACTTGGTTGTGTACGTGAGAGAGCACTATAAGAGATATGTCATCAAGATTGCGTTGCTCAACCATCCATTCTTCAAGACCTTGCTGGATCAAGCTCAGGATGAATACGATTTCATTGCAGATTCAAAACTCTATATTCCTTGCAGTGAGCATCTTTTCCTCAATGTCCTTCGCCGTGCAAGCTCTCCACACAATGAACGTGTCTTTGTGTGTGTCTGAGTCATCAAGCTCTAACAACTACAAGGATATATGTCACCATGTTATGTTGTAGATTGAGGCGCCTAAGTGTGGAGAGGTTCCTGTAACCTGGTCTGTATTTTTGTTCTTTTCAAGGAACATAATTGAGCAAATTAAGGGAAGACAGTTTCCAATAAGAAGTCACTCTGTGTAAACCACCCACTTGATTCTAGGATTAAGCTAGGATGAGGATCTCTTTTCCCACATATAACTTAATTTAGAGGATAAAACAAGTAATTTAAGTTATAATAATAAAAGAAATCAACTGTCAATATTATATAGTAAATAATCCAGAAATTTTAAGTTATGAAAAATATTCATATTTTGAATACTTATTATATTTTGAAGGACAATACTTATTAATGAATTAATTTTTTATTATATTTTGAGTTATATATAAATTAAGAAAAGGTAAGAAGTTTGTGGGAATTTGTGTCCCCATAAAGTCCATGGTAGATCCGTTTTTATACATGTATAATAAATTATGTATTGAAATATCAATAATGAAATGTGTTTGGAAACCAGATTCGGTAGCGTTGAACAGAAGTTTCCCATGTCGGACATAAGATAGGTGTTAGATTGACTTTATGTTGGACGTAATAGAGATGTAAACACACACCAAATGCTTGGTATGAATAACTGACATATTTAAAAGACATGGAATACACAAATGTCAACGAAGATACAACTAAAGCGTACTGTTAATTTCATTGTTTTCACTGTTTTGGGATAGAAAGTACAGTGGCAATGGATTATGGATCTAATACTAAGGATTGTAAATATAAACAAAGATTGTAAAATAGTAGTAATTTTAAGTGTTTATCTAATAAGAAGAGATTTTGTCAAAAATAAAAAATAAGAAGAGCTCAGATGACTGATGAACGAACGGATCATACTAATAAATGTCAAGTGGTATGACAAGTCAAACAGTTTGATATTTATAATTTCAAAAAAATAAACCCTCATCTTAGCAACTTAACTTTTAAGTATTGATTACTTTAGTACTTAATTAATTTCATTAAAATCCAACAATAATAGTCGCTTACCTAAATTTTCTTTAGTCCTTCTTTGTATTCATTAGAGTACTTTTAATGGTGATACATCGTTTATTTTTTCCTGCCACTTTAATTTGTATAAAAACTTAAAATAAATAAATAAATAAAATAAGCATCTCACTTTTTAGTTGCTTCTATAACCATCTCTTGCAACTGGTAATGATACCTTTTGACAAAATCAGGACAAACAATTGGGATAAAAATGGTCATAGAAAACTAGTATAACTATAAGCAACTGTGTTTTTGCATTGAAATGGTGAAAATGCCGTTTGAGTGGAATAACAAAAAGAGCTCTAGAAAATCTTAATTATTCAGAGTGACCACTTGTGATGCTAAGTGACACCATGTGGCACCCATGGACAACAGTTTTGTCTTTTTATCCAACAAATTCTGTCGCCCTGCAGATGATATAGCTCACATAAAGAGTTTGTAGCAAAACTATTGGGCCTAAAAATATTTGCATAGATGGACCAATAGATTTTCCATCAGAATCTTTTGGAGCCATCAAACCAATTGTCAAGGAGAAAACATTATATTATTATTTTTCTAATCAAGATTATTTCAAACACCTAGTTTCAGTTCATTATTAGTATATTTGGATTAAAATTTGTAAAAATAAATTTACATAAACTTTATTTTGTAACTTAAAAGCAATCATGATGTAACTTTCATTTGAAATTTGATTTAAAATTAAATATAGATGTACAAAATTACTGACGAGAAATCATTACTAAACAGAGTTTAGCTATATAAATATATGTTCAAGGCAACTAAACGAAAAATCAAATATAGACTATATTTGTTTCAAGGTATTGAGAATTTAGAAGGTTTAATTATTTTTCTCCTAATTTAATTAATTATTTTTATTTTTAAAAAGTTTAATTAAGTCCCTTAATTTTTAAAATAAAATTAATTTGATTTTTTTTTTCTCAAATTGAGACTAATAGCGTTACTGCAATAGGGACATATGTTGCTTTTATAGAGCTATTATTGTCAATTGATCCATGCAGGCATATATCTGATTGGTTTTCGTTAAGGAAGAGTGAGGGGGTATGGATTATCTCTTTTGATAGTTCTTGTGAAGTTGGTTTTGGACTTAGTTCGGAGGGGCAATCCAAGGTTTGAAGGAACAAAATATATTTAAAATTTCCATAGTTGTGAAGTAATTTTTTCTAAAAACATGTTAGCAATATACTTTTTACATACCATTTTATGATTTTATGTCATTTTTTGTTTTATCATTAACCGGAAGAATTGTTATTTTTATTTATTAAAAGTAGTTTGATAATCCATTTATTTATTTTAAAAATATTTTTTGTCTTTGATTATAAAAAAATAAACGATCTTGTTGCTTATTTTTAACAAAAGTTTTCAAAAATTTTAAAAACATCATTCAATTCTTTTTCTTATGTTTTCTGTTTGTCTTACAAATATTATAAAAAAAAATTCTCTATCTCTATTTATAAGATTCTTTTAACTAATTTATATTCCTTAAGAAAAATAATTTATTTAGTTAATTACATTATATTTGTCAATTATATGTATTGTTCTTCTAAAAGTACCCTTAACTTTCTTGAAATTAATCTTTTATTTCCACTTACTTGTTTTTTATCTAATTAATTTATGTTTGCAAAAAATAATTAATTAAGGATACTTTAGAAAAAAAAAATTGATGCACTTAGAAATTAGAAAAGGATCTTATAAAAAGAGATACAAAATTTTCTAAATATAGTCTTATAAATAGGGATAGAGAGATATTACATTTAATTTATATGTTATAAGCTTGATTATTTTGGTCCCTCCAAAAATTTTGGTCAAGCTCCATAGCTCCATATATGCACACACATGATTGATTATATATTATAAAACTTAATTATTTTGACCATTCCAAAAATATGTGCACACAGGAACATACACAAACACATGATTGATAAATAATTTCATAACTTAAAAAATTAGATTATTAATGTAAATATTAATAATTTATATTACATTATTTTTTAAGAAAATTTATCTTAAACTCCAAATTCTTAAACACGACCATACATCGTTATGTATGTATACAAGGGTTTATTAACATATACACTCTCATTTTTTAGTATGAGTGTGTTAACAGACTATATAATTAATATAACATACTACTATTTCATTAATAAAATTAACATATAATTCTCTGAAGATACTTCATTTATTAATTTACATAGATTAACATAAAGTTATACTACGTTTACATCATAAAGGACAAACTAAAATTCATCTCTAGGATTTTCTTATAAATCTTCCTCCTCAGATGATTCCACTTTGGAAACAGGCCTGACAGTTTTAGTTCTAGGGTGACTAGAGGAAATATTTTGATGGGAGTGGGTTGGTCGTCTCCTTCTAGGACGTGAGGAAAACCCAGAAGATGATTCTAAGAATCGCAGAGGTTATACTTGAGTCAGTATTATTGGAAGATCAATTTGTCCTGAAGTTGTATGAGCGAAGGGAGCTGCAGGAAAGAAAGTAAAACGAGCATAGCCTGTATATGTATCTAACTGATATAGTGGGTCTTTGGTTCATCGGTCACAGAGCGAGGCAATGGATACGTAGAATAGTAGGCAGAAGTCATCAAACATTTTTTCCTGAAAATGTTAGTTTTAGGAGTGAATCTCCAATTCTCTCAATAAATATATCATATTGATGTACCTGTATTTGTATACTCTCAACATTGCCGTATCAAGTCCTATTTATTAGTACTAGCGCTTTGGGATCCCTCGCTGCCTCTTACTACTAACTCTCAATGACTTATGCGCAACATAATATTAAATCCATAAGTTACAATTTATTTGGGTGACGATCAAGAGTACATATCTCAAGCTAGTACTAGGCTTAGATACTCTCCACTGATTTTGGCAATGATTTGCTTTATCGGGGTTTCCAAGGTGGCTTTGTGACTACTTAATCCAAGCAGTTCACAACTCGGTGCCTATACACCTCCAAGGTCTTCCATAGCCTACATACATCCCTCAAGTACCTTTTGTAGTCAACTCATTGCATTTCTTCATTCTTTTGTCTCACTTGTATCATGTCTTTTAGTATTTCAGATCTACTTCCTTCGATCAGTCTCATGGTACCAAATTCCTAGAACTTCCAAAGTTGGAAAATTCTCGCTTTATTTTATACCTTCGTTTTGCTTGATCATAACTGATTCACCATTACTGGCTCTTTATTAGTCAGTTTGAAATGCGAGGGATCTTACTTATGTTATAGAGACTTATCGATTACATTAGTCATTGAGTTGGGTTTCAAATATTAATTCTCCTTCCCATTGTACATTGATTGTAATTTATAAATCTTATTCTTCTACTTAAGTTTTTCCTCAATTTATAAGTCAAAGGCATTTTAGTCATTTACAAAAATTTAGTTCACCTAACAGTTTTACATCTTGATTAAAACTTTGGTTAGAACATAAATTAAAATTTTAAGTATTTATCAATCCAAAGGTTAGAAATCTTGATCTAAGGTTAAATTGGTCACATTTGTATTATAAGGGCAAAATGGTCATTTTTTACATGTAATTTCTCAATTATGGACTTTTTGCTCTTGATTATAATTACTAATTAGGTGTTTTTACAAGCATACAATTCTTAATAGTTTTCTTGACCATTCTTAGGTTACAGAGGAGGGTCAACACACAAGTCATGTTTTTAGGATCAAGGGCATTTTGGTCATTTTTCATAAAATGTTTTTAGTAGAGTTTTCTTTTCTTCTCTCCCCTTAAGCTTCATTATACAGTCATTATAAACTTAGTTCTCTTTAAGCTAAGGGAGCTTTAAGTAGTAGGAAAAATTCAAATTTCTCTTATAGGGGTATTTTGGTCATTTATAAAAAAATTGTTTCCTTAAATCATTTCAACTATAAATTTTGATATAGACTCTAACAGAAGTTTAGGGAATCTATATTAGTTTTCCTAAAATTAAAATGTTCTAGAAATGTTAAAATTCCTAATTTTAAACCATAAGGGTATTTTGGTCATTTTGTAAAATTTTATCTTTTCAAACTTTTACTTCAGTTTCTTACTCCTAAAATTTTAAGATACATTCTAATTTCTGCCTCAAGGTATTTAGGCTGTTTCTAAAAATAAAAATGGTCTAGAATGGTAGAAATAACTAGTTTAATATCTTAGGGGTAAAATGGTCATTTTGAAAATATAATTTTAGTTTTAAGGATTTCCAAAATTTAAAAAGTAATTATTAGATTCTGGGTAGACTTATAATAGTTTCCTAACATTTATCTCCAAAATTTATGACTAGAACAAATCCAAATTCTTATTTTCTTCAATTAAGGGTATTTTTTGAATTTTTAAAAATAAATTATCATTTTTTAATTTCTTTGAAAAATAAATATCTCATTCTGTACCTTATACTTAGAGCTTCCCTTTGATGAATTTTCAAAGCCTGGAAAGGGTAGAAATGGCCTAAAATGAAAGAAAACAGAATGAGAGTATTTTGGTAATTTTTTTCAAAGAGGGGTATTTTGGTAATTTTCAGGTCTTCTTCAACCTTTGGCTCTGGTCTTCAAATCAAAGAATTCAAATTTGGGAACTTCATTTCCTTTTGTGTTTTTGACAATTAAACTGCCCAGAATTCATCAATAACTAACTACAAACAAATCTCAATCTTTAATTAAAAAATTCATGTCCAAAATAAGGCAAAAGAGTTTGAATTTACAAAGTTTGAAAACATGAAATTAGATTTTCAATTCTGTAAAATTATGGTATTTTAGAACTTTAAATCTTCAAAAAATCTAATTGAAACATAATAGAATGATTATGTAATCAAATTAAGAAGAAAAGAAGATTTATCCTACCTTAATTTGAGATTTCTATTTTCTTCAATAGAGACTTGATTTACCACTGCAAATTCGTGTTCCTTTGTTTGTTTCTTCGATTTCTTCTCACCAATAGATTTGTAGGAGTATTTTGAATCATTTGGGACTAGTTTGAAGTGATTTGATGGTGTATAGAGGATTTTCAGAAGGAATGAAGCTTGCTTCAATGGTGGTTTTTGAAACTCGATTTCCATGGCTATTTATAGCCTCTCTAACCGTCCTAGATATCATATTTTATTTCGTCTAGGCTAGGGGAATAACTAAGCTAAGTCACGAGACCTAGGGTGCTTGGTGGAGCGATTTGTAGAGAATTTTCGAAGCTTTGGAGAAGACGTCCATGGTGGTTTAAGGAAGACAATGACATTGAAGAAAGGATAAAGGGATTTAATTTTGTTAGTAGTTCAACGATGGGCTTAGCGGTCTCAATGGTCACTCTTCTCTCTTCTAACTCCCAATATGCGCCTTTGGAAATGTGACGGGTTTGAACCCAGTCAAACCTCCTTTTTCAACTCCGCTTTTTATTTTAGAGTTATTCATGCACTAACCCTTTATATATTTAGTTAATGTAAGATATGTTACCCATGTGGGGTAGCTCAGTTGGCAACATGGAGCGCTTCTTCTCTCCTTAAGGTCCAGCATTCGATCCTTCCCTCTCCCCTTTCTTTTTTCATTTTCTTCTTATCTCATTTCCTTTTTCTTTTCTTTTATTTTTCTATTTTTATTTTTAACTTAATTATTTTTGCTTCTAAATTTTTTTCTAAAAATTTCTAAAATTCTTCTTTTAATCTCTTCTATTTATTTTATAAATTTTGTTTCGAAGTAAATTTTATTTTATTTGTTTTATCATTAACAATTTAATTATAAATTAATTTTCTTGTCCTAAATTCTTAACTTATTATTAATTTAAATTCTAATTTTCTTGTTTTAACTTTCTTAAAGATTTTTATTATTCCATCACTAGTAATTTATTTAAATTCTGTTTTTAATTATAATATTTATTTCTAAATATATTTAAAATTTTAATTTTGGCTCAATAAATAAATAAATAGAATAAAAATTACATTTAAATAATCAATCTATCTACAAAAAATCTAACTAATATATATATTCAAAAATTTAGAAGTAGGATGTTACAATTAGTGTATTCTAAGACAATCTTTTGTTATATCTTTTAATGCACTCTTACTAAAAAACAATGGTGCATATATTAAAAAATTATATATATAGAGAGAGAAAATATCAAATTACAGTAATGTAACTTTTACTAATTATTATATCATCCAATAATTTTTAATTAGATAATATTTTTTTAATAGTTGTCATTAGATTAAAAATTCTTTTCACATAAATCATATATTTAAAATGTTATATTGATCTAAAATTATTTAATACATCATTCATATAGAATAGAATGTAGATAATATATATATTATTCAAAATATATTAACATATTAATAATTTGATTACTTTTTTTTATTATCGTTCAATTTTTATAAAATTTAACATAGATATTATAGTTATAATTAATAGTTAGATTAACAAAATTCTCATTTTATATAAAATTATTGGATAATGTAATTATCAATAAAGTTATAATGATGTAATTTGATATCTTTTTTCCTCTCTCACGAAACACTGGATTCTTAGATAGTTGTCTAATAGAATTATTGTCACATAGAATCAATGTGTTCTTCTGTTCTTTAAAACCTAGTTTCTCCAACACCCTTTGAATCCAAATACTAACATGCACATGAGGCAACAACTATATACTTAGCTTCGGTGGTGGACAATGAAATTACTGGTTGTTTCTTTGAAGACCATGAAACTTCCAAAATCAAGCAAAAACACAAAACTGAAGTGCTTCCTTGATCATCTATATCTCCAGCAAAGTCA
This sequence comes from Pachyrhizus erosus, assembly GCA_026544285.1. Classification (NCBI taxonomy): domain Eukaryota; kingdom Viridiplantae; phylum Streptophyta; class Magnoliopsida; order Fabales; family Fabaceae; genus Pachyrhizus; species Pachyrhizus erosus. Next base: position 11,562 of record JAMLFT010000847.1, on the reverse strand, counting down.
TTGTATGTGTATGCTACAACATTTGTGTTTCTCCCTTTTTTGTAGTAGATACCTAGTTCAGTTGTTCCTTTCAATTACCTCAACATCTGTTTAACTGCAAACTAGTGAGATTCAGTAAGACTATACATAAATATGCTGATTAAGCTTACCTCATACATTAAATCTGATCGAGTTGCAGTCAAATACATAAGACTACCCACTACTTACTTGAACATAGTTGCATCAACTTTGGTTCTTGCATCATCCTTTGACAACTTTGTGCCTGAAACAATTGGATTTTTAATTGCATTATAATTTTCCATACCAAATTATGATAATACTTCATGAGCATATTTCCTTTGACATACAAAAATTCCACTTGAACTCTGCATAATTTCAACTCCAAGAAAATATCTCATTCTTCCTAAATCAGTCATATCAAATTCTGACATCATAAATCTTCTAAACTCATCACACATACTCCAATCAATTTTAGTATATATCAAGTCATCTACATATAGACTCACAATTAAAATTTTACCTCCCTCCTTTGATTTTGTAAACAGTGTGTGTTCACAAAGACATCTATCAAAGCCATTACGAATAAAATAGGCCTCTATCTTGTTGTACCAAGCTCTCGGTGCTTGTTTAAGGTTATATAGTGTCTTCTTTAATCTGTACACTTTGTCTTCTTCACTCTTTTTCACAAGACCAGTGGATTATTGCACATAAATGTCCTCTTTAAGTTCATCATGAAGAAAGACACTCCTCACATCTAACTAAAAAACACTCCAACCATATTGTGTTGTTGCAAGTATTATGCAAATAGTATGAAGTCTGACAACCAAAGCAAATACTTCAGTGTAATCCAGTCCATATTGTTGAATATACCCTTTTTCCACTAGCCTTGCTTTGAACTTGTCTATTTCTTCATTTTCTTTAAATTTGGTTTTGAAGATCCATTTTACTCCAATTGGCTTCACTCCTCTTGGCAAATTAGACAACTCCCAAGTCTTGTTTTTCTCTATAGATTCTATCTCTTTTATCATTGCATCTCTCAACTTCTTGCTCTTGATAGCTTCCTCGAATGAAATTGGATCATCTCTAGTGACCATCATTACATTTAGGTCAACGTCGTCTGATAGACCTTCTTCTCTTTCGTAATTAATCATCCAAACTGGCTTTCTCCGATTTCTTCTAACCCTCCCTTCAATTGGAGTCTCATAATTGATAGGAGAAACACTAGTGCCTATGGAACTGTCCACAACATTCCCTTTATTTTGTTCCTCAATTTCTTGATCATCATTATTATCCACAACATTCTCCTCATACTATTTTTCGGCGTCACTCACATAGTCTTCATCTTTTCCCCAATCAAGAATATCCTATTGGTATTCTTCATTCTGCTCCCAATTCCATCCTTTATGTTCTCCAAATATCACATCCTTGCTTATTAGTACTTTATTGTTACTGGATTAAACAAACGATATGTTTTGGATTCATCACTTACACCAAGGATAATACATTTCTTGCTTTTATCATCCAATTTGACTCGTTGATTTGGTATGTGAACATGTGTTATGCATCTAAACACCCAAAAATAATCAACTGTTGGTTTCACTCCACTTCATGCTTCTTCAGGAGTTTTGTTCTGCACAACTGTTGTAGGACATTTATTGAGAATATGAACACACCATCTTGTAGCTTCAGGCCAGAATATCTTACAGACTTGTCTTCCAATCAACATAGAATGTACCATATTCACGATTGTTCTATTTTTTCTCTCAACAACTCTATTTTGCTGAGGTGTGTAGGTTGCTGTCAACTGTCTACTTATACCTTGACCCTAACAAAATTCTCCAAATTTATTTGAAGTAAATTCACCACCTTTGTCTATTCTTAAACAAACAATGTTTACCTCAACTTCCTTTTCAACCAACACTTTGAAACTTCTAAACAGGGAGAAAGTTGTTGATTTTTCATGCAAGAGGTAGACCCACGTCTTGCGACAAAAATCATCAATGAAACTCAGAATATACCTCTTGTTAGTGATTGAAATTGGTTTGATAGGTCCACATATGTCTGCATTAACAAGTTGAAGTTTGTTGGATGCTCTCCATAGATTTTTTCTCGACATAGAATTTAGATGTTGCTTTCCAGCCAAACAACATATACAAAGGTCTCCTGAAGTAGTGACAGATGGCAGCTCATTTACGTTGTAGCTTAAAGGACCAAGTCGATTGTGCCAAAGCTGATAATCATGCTCTATCTTCGTCTGAAAACATGCAGAATTTATTGATACCATGGTAGCTGTCAGCACAAACATATGATTTTCCTTCATGTTTATCTCCATAATTTGTTATCTTTCAGGATAATAGGCTTTACACTTCCCGTTCTAAATCAAGATAGTCAACTCTTTCTCTTAAAGTTGTCTTATGCTTAAGAGATTGTTCTTGGGTTCAGGAACATAATACACATGTGAAATTACATGTGTAACTCAATTAACATTTAGTCAAACACTTCTTTTTCCCATCACAACTATTGAAGTGTCATTGTCGAGTTTTACTGTACGTCAAAAGTTCTCATCGAACTCTGAGAACCACTCTTTGCTACCACTCATGTGGTTACTGCACTCAAAGTCAAGAAACCATTCATTTTCCTTTCGTTGCTTAATATCAACGTGAGCCATTAGCAAAAGTTCATCCTCTTGTTTCTCTTATTCCATCGTATCTTCCACCTCAACATAATTTATTTTCTTCTCCCATGTAGGACATTCGTATTGAAAATGTTCAAGTTTGTGACATTTGAAGCATTCAATCTTAGCTTTGTTGAATAACTATCTCCCTCTTCCTCTGCCTTGGAGAGAACTTCTACCTCTTCCTCTACCTCGTCCTCCCCTGTCTTCATTTGTAATATACAACACTTGTTCTTCTTCTCCTTGACAAGTCATTCTTTACTCATAAACCAAAAGACTGTTATGCAATTCGTCAATGGTCATGGTGTCCAAGTTGTTAGATTCTTCAATCAAACACACAACATAGTTAAATTTAGGAATCATTTTGTAGTAATGACATTCTCACTTATGCTCTCGCCACACGCCTTTATGCTTTTAGCAATTTTCAAAGTGCAAGCAAAGTATGAATTAACTATCTCTCCTCCTTCATCTACAACATTTCAAAATCTCTACGCAAGGCTTGTAATTGTGCTCTCTTTACTCTAGTAGAACCTTGGAATTTTTGTTTCATAAAGTCCCAAATGTGCTTGTACGTATCATCATTGAGGATAGTATCTAAAATTTCTCTATCAATGACTTGATAGAGATAATTCTTTATTTTCAGGTCCTTCAGCTGTTGTTCTTTCATTAATTTGAGTTTAGCTTCTGATACAGTGACTTTATTCGCTATGACTGAAATCCCATGTTCCACCAAATGCTAATACTCCTTAGAGCGTAGAAAATTCTCCATTAGTTTTGCTCAATGATCATAATGTGCATCAAACTTGGGAATTGCAGGTTGCATATATTTGCTTATACTGAAATTTGTCATTGTTTTTCTTCTATTGATGACATACACTCACAACTGTTTCTCTCACACTCACACAGTTGTTATCACACACTCACAATTGTTTCTCACACTCAATTTCTAGATGAGGCCTCTTGTGAAGGAACTCTAATACCAATTGTTGAATACAATAGTAAGATTTTTCTGTTTTATGTACCTCAGTGTGTTATTGAATTCAAAAATACAATTTAAGTTATATGACCATACAAACTCAAAACAACAAAAAATAACATTTGCGCCCACTAATTTTATGCACAGAGTAATGAGTGATTTCCTAAAATTATGTATTAAATTTTAACTTCATGTCCTAAAAAGTATGTCAACAACTGATCACTTTATTTAAAACAGAAAACACATTCTACTTATTTAATTAAATTCAAAACAAACAAAAATTCTAATTGCTAACAATTTTGATTCTCGATATATAGAACTCAATGCCTCTCCCAAGGGACCCCTAGTTGCCTTCTCATATCACGTATTCACCCTGGCTACTTTGATTATGTCTGTATACTGTCTTAATTCTCACTTGTTTCATGTTAGATGTGTTTTCAAAAAAGGGTCATATACATTTTCTTGGGGGAAAATTTTGTTGTACTAATAAACACTCTGATTGGACCAATTGTCTTATGCTGCGTATCTTGCTTAAGCTAGGGTGCTGGCCCCTACCTCATTTTTTAATAAGAAAATTAGAAACCTCGCATACTTTTGTACTCGGTGATTGTTATTCATAATTTGAAGCTGTTTCTCAATTCTATTTTGCTTCAATTTTCTACTTGGAAACTGCTTATTATGGTAGTATGTTTAATAGAGAATTAAAAAAATTACAAATAACGATACATTTTTATCATTTAGTTGAACAGTTAATAAACAAATTTTAAAATTTTTCTTTCCTTCCATTTTTTCAACTTAAAATTCAAAATTTATCTCCTCTCTAAGTTTCTTACAGCATTACAAAAAAAAAAAAAATCGCTCTTCTCTGGTTTTCTTGCAGCGTTACAAAAGGTGGTGAGAGATCTAGTAAGTGCATTTAGGCAACTACCACAAATACTGACTACAATGCAAATAATTAATTAAGAAATGGTAAACTCCCGTCCCTCCCAATGGCCTTTATGTAAGTCAATCTTGAAGCTACCAGGTTCAAAAACAAACTAGCTTGACCCCTGGCCGGATGAAGTAGACTACGTACGGATCAGAAAACCAAGACAGCTCGCAAGCTAATAAAGTGAAACCATATAAAAATACAAATCCTAAGAATGTTGCTTGCAGTTATTTTTCTTTCATGAAGAATTGCATGAAAAATAACTATTGAAATTATTTGTATTGCTATCAGTAATGGGAGAGGCGGGGAACCCTTCAAAGAACTTTTGTTATACAAGAATAATCATCAACATGCTGCCTTAGGGAAACCACCCTAAAAAGACAGTTTATTAAGTAAGTCATCGAAACTCATACGTATCCAATTTGATTTTACATTCCACTGATTTGAAGGCCAATACTGTCCAAGAATGTTGTATATGTTCTGTTAAAAAAAACTAGAATCCTTTCTGTCACAGACAACCAGAGGAAGGGTATATCATTCATGATATTGCAATCAAGATGCATTTGCACACTGTTTAGATCACAAATAACCTTCAGCGAATCCCATTTCAGCTAACAAAACATTTAAACAAATATACATAAAACACATTCCTCAGTTATAGTCAAAGGGGAATGGTTGTAAATTCAGGAAGCCAAATGGAAATAAAATAAGCATACCAACCATCAAACAGAAAACATAAAGTATTTACTGTGACCATTAAACATCAGTTTTGCAGAACTAAACACAAAGCTTTCAACACTCGGAAAGCCCCTCTCATATAGCCCTAATTGTGTTATCACTTATCAGCCTAACTTTTTCCTCATTCAAACTTGGCCAAAGTAACACCATATGATTCAAAGCAATTTTATGAACTATCTACAATATGATTCTATACATACAGCATATGTAAAGGCTCGTTGAAAAAAAGTTGTAGATATTAACACAAAACAAACAAAAAGTTAATTTAGCCTGAACAACCTTCTTGGAGAATTTCTAAAAGGGGAAAACAATACAAACTCACTAATAATTTTCCCTGTTCTGTCTGGCAGATTAAAATGCTTTTCATTGTTTGTAGATGATGTACAAGTCAAGCCACCAAATGTCCATAAAGGATAGAGTATAACACCAAACAGACAGAAGTGCTAAGCAGTTACTTTTATCATCACAACATAACCCTATGTTGCATGGAGAAAAATCATTACCATTCTTCATTTCTCAAACCTTTTAATTTGTAACTATCATCACCAACACATATTGAGTGAACTAATTCAATAATTCCATGAACAATATACAGAAGAACTACCCTCTTTCAGAATATACACGAGAAGTATATCAGCCTTCTGGTGAAGTAAGTACACATTTGACACATCGTTGGTGACAAAACTATAGAATGGTGGTCAACAGGGACTGCAAAAGTGGGAGACACAAAGAACCTGTGAAACATTGCTGCTGCTACTTGTGCATCACAATTAAAAAAAAAAAAAAAAAAACCACATCCATCCAAGTCCAACCACCAACAAGTATCATCTGTGACCTTCAACCAACCCCTCCAACTCCCTCTGCCCGAACCTCCTACCATGAAGATCAGCGTCCCTACACCTCGTTGCAAAGTAAAACAAAAGCCAAGTCACCATGAAGTAAACCTCCATGGTGGACTGAAACATCTTCGCGAACGACCTCCCGCAAACTCGGCTCAAACCCCACCTCACAAACGACCCACAAAGTATAGCCTCCAAGCACTTCACCTGAATAGCCTGGTTCAACATAGTGGATATCAAATAACACCCTTCCTTCACAATCTCCCTCCCACTCTTCCTTGAGTCCACAATGGCAACCCAAGCATCCACAGAGAATATAAAAGCCACAAAAGTATCCACCAAAAACCAAGTAAACAAGAACCCAGAAATCTCCCTCTCAAACCCCCTAACCCAAGGGGACATAACTGAGAAGGGCATCAACTTCAATCTCACAAAGAGCTTGAAAAACGAGTACTGATCCTCAATTTCTCCAAAGTACCACAATCCCAGAAGCTGAGTCAACGCGTCCCTCACAGCCCAACGCATCAGAATAAACCCCGAAAGCCTCTTGAGACCTAACCTCGAACCATCCCAAATCAAAACGGTAACGGAACTAAACCTCCCTAACAGATCGTTCACAACGGAAACGAAAACAACACCCAACACCCACGAATAAGTCACGAGAAAAACGAGAATCACCCATCCGTACGCGGCGGAGAGAAAACTCACCAGAAAAAACAGCGCCGCCGCGTCGCGACGACCCACCTCGATCCCCTTCACAAAGAATTGCAAATCCACGGTCTCCTTCTTCTCCGCGCCATCGTTCTTCTTATCCTCTTCCCCATCATCATTATCGCTTCGCGACGAGGATAAGGAGGATAACCCTTGGGTATTGAAGGTGGTGCCGGAGCGGATGATTTGGGAAACCCTAATTCCGTCATCGGCGAGGAGATCGGAGAAGGCGGAGGTGGTTTTGAATGGGGAGAGGACGAGGAGGGTGGCGTTGGCGGGGGGTTTGGGGATGGAGCCGAAGAGGGAGCGGGCGTCGTCGTCGTCGCCGGAGAAGAAGTCGTCGTCTAGGGTTCCGACACGGGTGAGGTGGAGGAAGGGGCGGCGGCGGTGGCGGAGGGCGTTGGGAGCAGCGGAAGGGAGGTCGTGGCCGTTGCCGTGGGCGTTGTGGTGGCTGTGGGAGTTTCCGGCGAGGTCGAGGCGGGAGAGGAGGGCGCGGAGGGAAGGGTCGCGGTCGATGAAGGAGGTGACATGGGCGGTGCCAGTTTCGACGAGAGTGCGGAAGGAGAGGGTTAAGAGAGAGAGGAAAAGAAATGTCACGAAATTCGAGGAGAAGGAGGAAAATGATTCTTTCAAGAGGTGGGAGGTTGAACGCAGGTGCTGCAACCGAGGGTGGTGGTCGCTCATGACGATTCCAAGGTTCGCTTTGGTTGTTAGTTTCAGTTTCAGTTTCAGGGTCGGTCGCTCTTGTTTGCGATTATTTTCTTTCAACACGGTTAGAGAAGGTGGCTCCCTCCCTCGCTCCCTCGCTCGCTATGAGTCTGGGATTTTCTTTCACGCGCTAGTGTAGACCCGTGCATTCAACGCTCTAGGTGAGACAATCAGATTCAGATGAGAAGTTCAAAATGGATCGTGGATTTGGGCTTTCTTCCAGTCACAAGGCTTTCATTTTACCAGCAAAAAATCATAAAACTATAAATTATTTAAGTTGTTTTAAATTATTTAACTTATATATATAAGATAATTGGAACTATATTTTTCTTTTTTCTTTTGGTTTGGTTCAATTTTTTGTTTTTATTGTTAACATTAATCAAACTAAATCAGTTTTTTTATATATATATATTTTCCTATTGCACTTGCATATAAAATTTAATTCTTTCCTTTGACCATGCATGTGGGTCAAGAATTTCATTGTAGAGCTTCAGTAACTATTGCCTATGATTATGTAATCGTAAATGTCATTTTTAAGGAGTGTTAAAAACTAAATGCTTATTAGATTCTGTATTATATCCATTTGTTTTATTAATTATCATATTTATGAGAATTTTAAAAATAATAAATTAGATATGAATTAACTGTTTGAAAGTGCAACCCTGTAATTTAATTACAAATTATTATGCATTAATTTTATTGAACTTCATGTAGATATCTTAAAATTCATGTTACTTGTAATTTTTAATTAATTGATAATATAAAAAATTTACACTAATAATATATATTTATTAAACTCTTTTAAAAATCATATAAGAATAAATTAAAATATAGAAAATCAAATAATTGATTTAAACTAAATTTCCATAAAAAGATTTGGTTTTGTTCAAATTTAATATTATATTTAATTTAAAGTAAATCAAATCAAATGTACATTACTATGGTTGATTTAGATTTCGAATTAGATTGAACAGTCATGTGAATACCAATACAAATAATGGTCACAAAAATAGTAACTCACGCTCTCGATTGTCCTTTCTTTCCAAGCTAAACAAAATTAATTTGTTTCTAATAGTTCTAGTACGGTTATTTGTTTTGGAGTGTTGTGGTGATTAATTGAACGACCCTTTTACCTAAAAAGTGACGACAAAAGCATTGCTAGCAAAAAAACGAAGGAGCACGAGTTATGAAAAGTACGTATGAAACGTATAATAATAGTTTAATTAATCAGTCCCATTCTTTCATAATGGTTTCAAAATTTAAGGAAAACCAAATAGTACCTTATGCAAGTTTCTATTAGCATTCTAAAAAAAAAAAAGGATTTCTATTAGGACTGATGATAAATATTTACTTATTGTTAAAATGATAGTAAAAATAAGTTCCTTGAGAAAACAGGTTAATGACTGATTAAATGATTTCGATAATAAACTTAATCGGCGAAAAGTGTTAGGTTAGCATGGAATAATGGGTTAGTGACATTTTTCAACTAAAGGGAAATTAATGTTGAATTGTATAAAAAGAAAAGAAAAAACAATTAAAGGGTGTTATAGCGATCCAGCTGCATAAAGCTGTCCGTGTTCCAAGCCAGCCATGCTAGCAGGTCCAAGAGAACCAATCAATTGGTAATTTGGTCTAAGCAAAGGCATAAATCTGCTGTTACACGTTAATCAAACACTTCGTGAACCTTTGTCTGATTCTTGCCCCATAAATGAGGTCCATATACAAATCATGACATCAAATAGACTGAATACAATTTGAAAGAAAAATTATTCTTTCTATGTTATTTACAACCTTCACTAATTAGTTTGAATTTAAATATAAATAAATTGCTTACAATTGAATAAGTAGCTTGAATGGATAACAGGCGATAAACATGACAAAATGCTTCCCCAGCCAAAAGTGTGTTCTCAACAAGGGAAACTGAAATTAGTTTGAATAACTTTTTTTGCTAAAAAATTAGATGAAAATATTGACTATACAAAACCAATTATGTGGCTTATAAACATGAGCATATGAAGTAGATAGTAACACTTGACAAATGAATAGCAAACCAGCTGAAACGAACTATACAAATTCTTTGTTAATTTTTAAAAAAAAATATTCTAGTGGAGCATACTAATCAATTTCTAAAATCACTAAGCCAGTAAATTGTGCTTTAGGAAATTTTGCACTTAGAAAAATCTGTCTACAAACGCTTTAAAAAAATCACCATAAGAAACAGTTTTATTATTTTTCTCATAAATAAACTAGATAATATCTTCGAAAAAAAAATCATAATATTTTAAGCTTGCTTAATCAATAGGTCGTTAAATGATACTCGAAGGGGCAAGTTAGACATTACTCTAAGCACAATATCATGGTTTAATATGAAACGATGCTCTAATAATAGTACTACAATATAACAGATAAATTATTTGTTTCCTTTCACAGAAACTTTTTACTCGTTTTCCCCAGTCGGGACTGAAAGAGGTTTCCTAACAATCAAAACTTCATAATGGGAACGGGAACCGAGAGAAACACTCAATGAAAATCAGGCTTCTCTGGGTACGTACAGCCAGACCTTTGGATAATAACGTTTGCTGCATAACAGCCAGCTCTCACACATTCTTCAATGGGCTTCTCCAGAACCAATTGAGAAAGAAATCCTCCAACAAATGCATCTCCTACAAACATAAAACAATAAGGGATGAATCATGAAATCAAATCGGCATCTTGCTTGTCAATACCAACGTCTATTTTTGAAATCCTGGCCTTGCCTCAGTAATCAAAAATAAAGTGATATACTTTCCGTGTTGGTTGCAATGTTGTATGACAATAACATACAATGCATTTAAAAGAAGTGAAAAGCGGAATTGTGTTCGTGTGTATTTACATGAGAGAATTATAACCAGCAAGCATGGATTTTAGAGCAAATATCACAATTGAAGACCAAAACAGCAACTAAGGGTGAAAATAGGCTGGCTACAGTAGGCTTTACAAGGCCTATGCTTGACCTAATTCTCAAATTTAAGCCTAAAATCTGATCTATTTACCTAACAAGGCCAATAAGACTACTAGTCTAGCCTTTTTTAAAAGCATAATCTAGCCTTCAATTCTATTTAGAAGTCTATTTTATAATTAAGTTTTTAAATAGGTCAAAAAACCCACCATCTGTAAATAGGCTAATAAGCTTAAACTTCATGCACATTAACTAGATTAAGACTTTGAATACAATAAGAATATAATCTCAAAATATTACATTAAAATTTCAACATTATAATATTATAATAAATGCCTAAATAATCATATTATTATTATATTTATTCAAACAAGCCAACCTCTTAGGCTTAAATAGCCCAACCAAAAACCTACTTAGTAAATAAACCACCTAAACTTGATGTAGACTAGGTCATAAATCCCCGAGTGGCTTAGTCTATTTTTATCCCTAACAACTAAAGCCTGTTCTCAGTACATAGAGTCAATTACATATACAATGTTAATGTGTTTCATCATGAAATAAATAATCAGAAAGTCCATTTAGCCAACTTTATCCAAGTTCTTCCTAATGATTTTGTACTTCTTAACTATAGGGGCTATCCTCCAACTAATCCACTCTACCCCAATAAAGTATCCCCTTACCACCATGAAAGACCAGTACAAGATAACTTTTTTATGAACATAAATACATAATAATTATATATGCAAGTTCCACATGCGAACTCCTAAAAGCAGTAGCACAGTACCTGCTCCATTTGTATCAACTAGTTTCTCTTTAGGCAAAAGTTCCACAGGGAACTTTTTCACCTTCCCATCCTCAGCAACACAAATAGGATCCGCACCCTGTGTGATAACTGTTATCCTTTTGTGTGTTCCTGATGCCTTTGGCCACTGGGAAATCTTTAGAGCTATCTCCTCAACATTATCAGTCTGAAATAAAAGAGCGGGGGGGGGGGGGGGGGGGGGGGTGGGGGCAAAGAGTATATGGGTTTTAAAAATATAACATAAAAAA
>JAMLFT010000846.1:0-36085 GCA_026544285.1 Pachyrhizus erosus | reverse complement strand
TAAATAAAAAATAAAAAATGATAAAATAAATTTATTATAGTATATAAACTCAATAAATATTAAATTAAAATGAAAATATGATTTTACTTATGGGAGCACAAAATGAGTCCTTAAAAGTTACATTTAAAATTTTGAAGTGGTGAGCGATGACCATTTGAGCGTGGTGCCAAAAATGGATGGATCTTCGGATTGCAGTAAAAAACAGTAAAATGCCGTACAATATCAGATGCCAACTGTACCCAAAACCTCACCATTTATTCCACCTTCCTAATATGCAGTTTAATAATGACTTTAGATAAAACAAAATAATCAACTGCACCTCTGTGGCAGCTAAAATACATTTTCAATTCTCAGTTTCATCGTATTTATTTAGTATAATTTTTATATTAAATACTTTATGTTTGATAAATATAAAGATATAAATACTTGGGACATGTTTGATCGTGTTTTGGTTTTTTAGTTTTAAAAATCATCTTATAAAATAGTATGAACAGCTACTTTTCCGAACAAGATAAGGAAACATATTCCCTAAATATTAATTTGAAGAAAAATAGAGATGAGTTACCTGCATGATAAAATATTTTCGAGAATATGTTTTGAAAAAACGTAAAAATAAAAAACCAATTAATTGTATTAATTAAATAATGATGTATTAATAATGTAAAATAATTGTATATCGTCGATGAATCATAACTTATTATCGATATAATTTTTAAAATAATTATTGTAAAAATTAATAAATTTATTATATTATAATATGAAATTATTTTATACCTGTTAATATCTATTTTTTTCTTATTCTTTAATTTTAGTTATGAATATATAAAATAAAAAAATTGGATATATATATACTGAATTGGAATACTAAAAATATGATTAAAGTCAATCATATTACAATTTTATTGAAAATAGATTGCTAAAAATAAATTATTTAAAATAACTATAATTATAATTTAATTAATAAATACATATTTTGTAACTTTTCATTGTGTTCATGAGTAAATTATTAAAATTGGATATATGTCACTAATATCATTTGTTGGGTACAAAATTTGTTTTAAACGAGGCAGTGTAACAATTTTTATTATCAAAGCATATGATAGGACATTATTTATATAATTGTTTTTTTATATAAATAAAAATATTTAATTAGTTTTAATTAATAAAAAATATAATTTTTAACGTGTTTAAACAATTTATTTAATATTTATTATTGAAGAAAAATGATAAAAGATTTTAAGGGTGAAGTGAAATGTAAAATCTGCTATTTTTTTTTGTAAAGAATTCACTTAGTGATTATACATTGTGATGTTCTAATGAAAAAATATTTCTTTTTCACATGTTTCTTTGTTTCCAAAATTGAATAAGTAAATAAGTTTTGTAAAAAAAAAAATTGAATACCAATTCTAAAAAAAAGGAACAAATAAAATTGGATATATGTCATTAATGGGAAAATCCTCTTTTCCTCGTACATCTTTATTTCCAAAATTAAAGTAAAAGTGAAAGTAGAAACAAATAAATGTTTTGTTTCTATTTACCTGTTTGAAAAAAAAAATATTGGAAATAGTTTAAACAAATATTCAAACAAAGAATATTTTGTTTCTCAATTTTCAAAAATTTTATTCTTTAAAGGTATTAGCAATAAGTTTTCAAAAACAAAATTTGAAAGTAAACTGAATCAAACATGTATTGTTAAAGTATTTAATTTGATTAAAATTTAAAACTAAATATTCATACTGAATAAGAATCTGATAATTGGATATATGCAATTTGAATATATTTAATTGAGATGTAGAGGGTGGTGGTGTAGTTGTGTAAATTAAAGATTAGAAAGAAGGAAGAGGAGGAGATGGCACAGAGACATGGACGATAACGGAAAAATTGAATTAGTCCTATGACAACTACATGTCTTAAAACTTGAAATTATTATTATGGAGTAATTTTCAGTGATTCCTTGAATAAGATTATTATTTTGTTTTTGTTTGTGAATAGCGTATCAATTATTGTTGAAAAGATTGAGCAAATACTAGTATTTGCTTTTACAATTAAGAGTGTAGGACATAATAAAATGGGAAAAAAGGGAGAAAGAAAAAAGAATGAAAAAGAAGAGCACAAGTCAAAGTTGTCATTAACCTCAAAATCTGTCATAAACGGTAAAAAGATCGCCAAGAGATACCGTGACAAATCCGAAATATGGGAAGGTGTCTGAGGGCAAATCTGTCTTTACATCAGCCTTATAAAAGTTTCCATATCGGTCCTCCTTCCATTCCAGCACATCCTAATTCCAAACCACTGCCTACCCAGCCGCCGTCTCTCTCTCTCTCTTCGCACTTTTCCGGCACTTCTCGCCGGTTTCCCAATCGCCGGCGAATCACTTCGCTTTGCCGGAGCGTAATCGTATCTGTCGACGGCGGTTAGTAAGAGTTTGAGTTTTTTTCATTTTTTGTTTTTTATTTTGTGCATGTTGAAACGGCGGCGTTTGGTGGTGGTGAGGAATCGGGGGAGAGTGGGGTAGGATGTAGATTGGTTGATCGGGGGAGATGGGGAGAGTGGTTGTGGGGGTGGCGGTGACGGTGGCGGTGGCGACGTGCGCAGTGGCAGCGGTAGTGGTGGGGCGGAGAGTGAGGAGCCGGAGTAAATGGAAAAAAGTGGCGAATGTGTTGAGGGAACTGGAGGAAGGGTGCGACACTAGGGTTGGGAGGTTGAGGCAAGTGGTGGATGCCATGGCTGTGGAGATGCACGCGGGTTTGGCTTCTGAAGGTGGTTCCAAGCTCAAAATGCTTCTCACATTCGTCGATAATCTCCCTATTGGGTAATTATCTTTTTCTTCTTTTGCTTCATTTGCTTCCAATTGCTTTGCCCCTTTGCTGTCCTTAACTGTGCCGTTGAATGAAGTTCCCTTTTGATGTTCTTTCATGGGTCTTTTACGTTGCTGCTGATGACCATTTGTTTTTTCCATTCCTTCTCTGTGGAAGTGAATGTGCCTTTCTCGTTGTTTCATTCTTCGGTCCAAGTGTCATTTCGCTTCTTTTTTCACGATTTTTCCCTTTTTTTTTTTTATGTCCTTCTGTGTGTAGCTGTAGTCCAATTTACTTCAAGTTACTCTTTATTTACTGTTTTCAGTCGAATGATTTGTGCATATTTCATAACTATGCGCACTTACATTTGCTGCATTGTGTATTGTTTTCAAGTATGTGAATCACATTCTTTTTGAAGAGTTTAATATTGATAAGCTGTAACTTTAAAGATTTTTAGAGTAATCATTATGATAACATTTTAGGAATGATTTTTAAAATAGTTATAGTAAAATTATATTAAAAGTCAATGATATGACAATCCTGACTGGTTGACAATACTGTTATTGTATTCTAACTTATTTCCTTTTTGAATTTGGAGTTCTGTTGAACAGTAACTTTTCTCTTGCAACATCCAATAAATTGCTCATATACTATAGTGTTTTGAAAATTCCATGTTGTTGTGATGCATGATTTGTGTCAATACTTAAGGCAGTCTGAAATCTGCAAGAATGAGTTAACAGACTCCAAGGTTTTTGGAGTTTGATTGCATTTATTTATACGTGTTTTGAGTGATACTGGGTATGATTCATCCTGTGTGCTACCACGAGTGTGCACATTGATGGTGAGGCTTATGTATCATCAACATGCTTGAGCACAAGTCTTGTTCAGAATGCAGAATTGTATCTGTAAATAGATTTGTTTCTATAAATTGTGTTTCTGCATTGTTGGGTTTTATTGAATATATATTTATACTTTTTTCTTATATCAGGACTGAGAGAGGAACATATTATGCACTTCATCTTGGGGGTACAAATTTTAGGGTTTTGCGGGTTCAATTAAGTGGTCAACCATCTTCAGACTTTGAACATGAAGTAGAACGACAACCCATTCCCCAACATGTCATGACTAGCACTAGCGAGGTGACTTGATAAAAACTCTAAAATTTTGTAATGCTCTGGTATTTGTTTGACCTTTATTTTAACATCGTAGAGGCTGATTGATTTTGCTGCTTGCAGGATCTCTTTGATTTTATTGCGTCTTCATTAAAGGAATTCATTGCTAAAGAAGGAAACGGTTCCAATATTTCACAGGACAGAAGGGAGCTTGGATTTACATTCTCCTTTCCTGTGAAACAAATGTCTGTTTCCTCTGGCATTTTAATCAAATGGACAAAAGGGTTTTCCATTGTAGATGTGGTTAGTCAGTTGACCTTCAAGCAGTTTCTTTGTGAAATTTTATATTCATAGGGAACATTGTGACAATTCTTGATTCATTATTCATCATAAAACATGATCACTAACTTCAGTGATAATTTGTGCATGTTTAAGAAAAAAATTTATGTTGAACAGGGTAAAAATTTGATTAATAAATTCTTATAAGCCCAATGCATTCAGTTAGTGGTGTAGTTGAATATAATTACTTTTGGTTACATTTAATATAGGTCTCAGTGCAGCCTTTTTACTGTCCAGGCCAAATTAGTTTTTCAAAATGGCTATTTGTGCCTGTTAAACAGCTAAAACATAAAAAATGAAGAATGTGTTCAATATTGACTTGGTATTTTAGTAGCAGTGTGTTAATATCATAGCTATGTTATATGAAGAGCAAAACTTTTGTTGTTAGGTAGGAAGAGATGTTGCGGCATGTTTGCAAGAAGCATTGACACGGAAAGGCCTAGATGTGCGGGTAGCTGCCTTGGTAAGGAAGTACTTTCTTTTACCTACAATTACATTTCTAACCCCCTTCTGCCCAAAATTTGCTGCCAAATACAATGTCTTATAATTACACGACTGGGATTTAGTTCTTAGGTCACCTCTGCCTTGATGAAATATGTTTGTCTAGGATATATTTAATGTACTTAAAGGATGTCTGAGTTTTACTTATATCAAGTCTCAAGACATTTGACATTTCCGTGCAATAATGTGATCAACCTATTCTACATGTAAGAGTTGGGTATGCATGTCAAATGAATTGCTACTTTTTCCAAGTCATTTTTTACTGTTAATTCTACATTTTTTGACTGAAGGATATGTGGTACTACTTGTAGAAATGACCAGTATTTATTCTCGTTGACAAAATGTGTGGTGTTTTCTATAGTTGTGTAATTATTGTTTTTTAATTCAACTTAATTATGTGGGAAAAAACTGTGCTGTCGTGCAGCATGAATCATTTTTGTTTCATTGTATTGCTGATTATTACATGAAACATGATTTCATGTTCATTTTCAACAGGTTAATGACACTGTTGGAACATTAGCAGTTGGCCATTATCATGATCCAGATACTGTTGCTGCAATTATAATTGGTACTGGTACAAATGCATGCTATTTGGAACGAATTGATGCTATTATCAAGTGTCAAGGCCTTCTTATGACATCTGGACGCATGGTATTTCCCTTTCTTCTTTTCACTTTTGTTTTTTGTTGCTTATGGACTTGCTGTACATGTAATTCTTCTGTTTTTTAGGTTGTCAATATGGAATGGGGCAACTTTTGGTCATCTCACTTACCAAGAACATCATATGACATTGATTTGGATGCTGATAGCCCTAATCCAAATGATCAGGTGAGGTTAAGCATTTGATGATTCCTGTTGCTTGATTTCTCATGACTAAAATTTTAGAGATTTCGATGCAGGGTTTCGAGAAAATGATATCAGGAATGTATCTTGGTGACATAGTGAGGAGAGTCATTCTCAGGATGTCATTAGAGTCGGATATGTTTGGACCTATTTCTCCCAAGCTTTCAATGCCTTTTATACTGAGGTGAGTAATGAATCTAAGTTATCTATTGTGTATACCAAGGAAGACATATGGACAACTGAAATCGAGTGTGGTGTATATCTTGATAGAATATTTGTAAATCATATTGTATACTATCTGATATTGACTTAGATATACATCCTTGTTCTGTCTTTTCTAAGCTGAAGATCCATGACCTTCTATAACTTATATTTGATGTTGAATATTTTTTCTGTTTGTCTAAAGTATTCTCTGTTAGTTTATTTTAAAATCTGGCTTTTCTATTAATAGTTCAATTCCATTTTGATTTTGATTACCGACGACCAATTTTAATGCCTAAAACACGGGTAATTAATTATTTTCCCCCGCTGTTGGTTGTAATAAGATTTTGTGTAACTACATGATTTTGATTACACAACATGCAAGGGTTTATTGCTTCATGAAAGTGAATTTGCTATATATTTATTATGTGAATGTGGAAGGAGCATTTCTTTGACCCTGACTGCATGGTTATAGATTTGATCCCCTTAATGAAAACCTTAGGCTCAGTAGTAGATGATATATTTTCTTGTTGGTTTGATTTTGACAGTTTTGCTCCATTTCTGAAATGATGTGCATATTGTCAAGTCTAATATGATCCATTCTCCTCTAAATCTCTTGAATTGAAAGTATTAGTGGATGGAATTTCAGGACTCCTTTGATGGCTGCAATGCACGAGGATGATTCTCCTGACTTGAGAGAAGTAGCAAGAATCCTTAATGACATCTTTGAGGTAAACAAATGAGACACCATATGTTTTGTCCATAAATGAGTGCCCTTGCCTGCTAATAGTCTAACAATAATTTATCATGTATTTGAGTGTCTCAGATTCCTGATGTTCCTTTGAAGGCGAGAAAAATTGTGGTGAAGGTGTGTGATGTGGTGACTCGCAGAGCTGCTCGATTGGCAGCTGCTGGTATTGTTGGTATCTTGAAGAAGATTGGTAGGGACGGGAGTGGTGGCATCACAGGTGGCCGGAGTAGAAGTGATATGAAAATGAAAAGAACAGTCGTGGCAATTGAAGGAGGATTGTATTCTAAATATACATTGTTTAGGGTGTACTTGGGGGAAGCTCTAAATGAAATATTGGGGGAAGATATTGCCAAGCACGTGATTCTAAAGGTCACCGAAGATGGATCTGGCATTGGGGCGGCACTGCTTGCTGCCTCTTATTCATCCTAAACTGTGGATAGGGTACACCTGCTATAAATATATATAAATTGTTTGATATTTATATTATATATATGTATATGTATATATATATTTATATATTTTTATATATATGTACATATATATATATATATAGGCACACACACACGTATAGCCATGTAAATCAGAATTTATTCTCCATATTTAATATCTTTGTATAAAGGAAGGTTTCGTCTATTCTTTGACCAAGTTATCTTCATTTATATAATTATTATTTTTTTAACCGTGTGTTTTATGGCATTGATATCGTCAGTTGAGAACCTTTGGATGTAGTAATACAATAGTATTAGGACTAGGAGTAATGTCTTGAGATTGAAATTGCATATACGACTTGTTTTATTATAAAAAAAATTGTTAAAATATGTATGTTTTTCTGTTAAAGAATTAAATAAATAATTTTAAATTTGGTGAGACTTATTATACAATTTTTTTTTTTATCTATTTTCATATTGTTCTATCTCTATTTTCATTTTTTTTTCTTTAACTAAAACACTTTTCATTTTATTTTTCACTTGTTTTAACTTGTTTTTCTCTATTCTATTTCTTTATTCTTTATCAAACAAAGCCCCGGTAGTTGTCGAAGATTGTTAGGCATGACCCTGTCCTCGGTGACATGCCTAACAATCTTCGTTCTCAATATTGGAAGATATTGATTATGACCAGTGTATAAAAAAATCAAATCAATCCTATTGTAATATTTTAACATTTTTAATATTTATTTATTAAATTATGTTGAATTCAGTAGATTAGTTATATTTATTTTCTTAGAGGATAGAGCATACCTGGGTTCCTCAAAGAACAACTTATCATAAGGTTCTGTGATATAAGCAAATTTTACAAGTGACGTTCGTCTTTCTATTGTTTGGAGTCTGAACCAAGTTAATACTTAAAGGGCATGCAATTGTTACACGACAAGTGCTTAGATGATAATAACTTAATAATGACATGCCTAATGTGAAAATGACTACGTGGAGATCTCATCTAATGATTTCATTTATCTTCATTCGATTTTTATCAACCTTTTCCTTTTTCTAACCATTTGCAAGTTTTTCAACCCTTAAATTTCTAACCAGTCTTTTAATTGTAAGGCTACATGCTTCTCTAAAAGCGTACGTTGTGTGACTGCAATCGACTTTGTTCGAAGATTCCACTTCTAGAATCAACAAAGGCTGAGTTTAGGACTCACATGTAATCCGTATAAAACGGAGATTTGGATGAGAGTGATTCCTATGAGAAATCTCAAGTCCCAAAACAGAGCTAGTTGTGAGTTGAAATAAGAAATAAAAAAATATTTTAAACCCAAATCTTTTCTCTATTTTTGTCTTTTCACAATTTTCTTTATTTTACTCTACGGTCTAAATTCAAACCCAACGCATTTGGCACTTGCGTTGCATGACTCATCCCAACGCTACTTAATAATGTATTGAGGAAACTTTCTCCAAGATCCTCATAACTCAAACTAGTCTAGCTAATATTGTCCATGATCTTGCCACCAAAACAATCAATCTTGAACCCAAAATCAACTCAAATTTTACTACTAGCCTTCCTTATCCCCTAAATAATTTTACCACTTTATGAACCCAAAACCAATTGAAATTTTACTAACATTCCTTTTGGTGTTCTGGTCGTTGAACTTGTTTCAAAAGAATAAAGAGAGTTATACTACATGATACATGAAATCATAAAATGTTGAATGTTGTTACCGACGGATATAATTTACACTGTCTACTTACTATGAAACAAACAACGGTGTAAACTAAACTAAAATAGTTTTTTTTTTCTTCTTTAAATCAATTCTGAAGTATAGTTGTTCTTAATTTTTTTAATTGTCTTTTTATTTTTATTTATTTGTTTAGAAGTTTTTAAGTCAATTTATATATTTGTTATTTAATTATTAAATATTTTATACATTTATAAAAAATAAAAAATAAAAAATAACTCCTGTTGAACGGAGAAATAAATAAGAAACGAAGCGGGTATCGTAAATTAGAACTCAGAACTGAGAACTCGGAAGTAACTGCATAGTCGTAGCTCTGTTGTGGTATGGCGCCCGATGCAGCAGCCGCCACCAACGGCAAAAAGAGAAAACGCTATCTTCCTCACAACGTCTCTCTACTCTTCTGTTATGCATTTGGAACAAGTTTCTATTATTTTGTTTCTGAGCTTGTTTTCGGGATTTTTTTTTTTTCAGAAAGCCGTGAAGAAGGGTTCGTATCCTCTGCGACCTGGCGTGCAAGGCTTTTTCATCACTTGCGATGGAGGCAGGGAACACCAAGCCTCTCGGGAAGCTCTCAATATTCTCGATTCCGTATGATATATTTTCATCCTTCCTCTTCGTTTCTCATTTTCACCGTTTCAATTCTGCAATTGCAAATCTTCCAATACCGTTAAGAATTTAAACATCGCCTTCAATTTTAAGTATTCGTATTGCCAATTTATTCATATGTAAATTTCCATTCATGCTACATTACTTAGGGGGAGAATTTAGGCTTGCTTCAGGTACAGTAGTTTAGGGTTGAATTATATTTTCTCATTTTTTAACTTTTTAAATTTGTATTTTGTAGTGTTTGCTCATGGGACACTATTTTTTCTTTTCCTTTCTTTCTATTACAATATCGTGCTTTTGTTCTGTTTTTCTTTTAGTTTTATGAAGAACTAGTTGATGGGGAACATTCAAGTGTGAAGGAGTTGCCAGGCAGACCGCTAAATAAAAAAATCACGTTTGCAGATTCTGACTCTTCTAGTAGTGATGACGAGGATGGTGAGGAGGAGGAGGAGGAGGTGCAGGAGGGAGATGAGGAAAAGGGGGACAAAAAGCCCAAATTGAATATTCCTAATGATGACAATGATGCTGGAGCAGGTGAAAAATCAGATCCTCATAAAGTTGATGAACCGCAGACTAAGGCAGTAGATAAAACTAGTGATAATAAAGGAGACACTGACACTCTTAAGACTACAAGAGGGACAGCTGATGATCTACCATCCGTGAAACAGTGCTGCAAAACAAATGTGCCTGCATCTGATGTTAGTAACAAAGTGGAACAGAAGTCTATTGATCGGTTAATTGAAGAAGAGTTCAAAGAATTGGGAGACAAGAATAAGGTGACTTGATAAGCCTATTGTTCTGTATACTATTTTATTCTGTCACCGTGAAAAGCTTGGCTCAGGGATCTTATGTTTTCTGTGTTCACTCAATCATTTTTTTGGTCTATCTGGCAATAATAGTTTTTCCCAGAATTCCCTACATATGTAGCTTATTCAGAAACACATGCACATATTTGTGCAACTAATACTGAGGTCTGTAATCATACCAGAAGATTTAAGGGCCAGTTCACTTCCAGAAAATTTTCTTTACTTTCATTTCTTATTTTACTTTTAATTACAAAAACACCACCTTATTTATATTTTGGTTTTTGTTTCCAGATTTATATAATAAATAGTGAAAATAACTCTTAGTATTTTTATGGTTTTATATACAAGCTTTTGAAAATAAAAAACAAAGTAAAACAAGGTGAATTTTTTGTAGTTAAAAGTAATAAAATAAAAATAGAAAATATTTTCTCAAATCAAACAGCCCCTCAGTTCCTCTGTCCTTGTTTTCTTTTCTTTTCATGGTTATTTTTTTTTAGGTTGTGTCCCTAATCTCTGAGTCTTGTGCTACCTCTTTTTTATGACATGAAATGGAAAATATAGCATGACATTGGGAATATTACCCTTTGAATACAAAATTGCTCTAGAATATCATCTTTACTTGTTAACATCTTCACAAAAGATGCTTTGGGTGCTAAAATTGACTTTAAAAGTAGAATCATCTGGATGTCTAAAATAGTGTCTGCTTACGACTTTTATTAATTAATTAGTAGTGGGATCAGCTTTTATATTTATCATTTCCCCTCTGTAGTGTGTATTTTTTGGGTGAATTTTGTATTGTAGAAAGACACTATGCTTAATTCTTGAGTTCATTGTGTGTTGATGTATAATTTGAAGGTACTGGGGTTGTCCTCTGTCCCCAGGATTTGTTTCAACATTATTCTTTCATTTTTGTATTTGTTTGTGTTTTGCTAAGGGTCTTTTTTTTTACTTCCCACAGAGGCGCTTTGTCAAGCTTGATTCTGGTTGTAATGGTGTGGTATTTGTTCAAATGCGGAAGAAAGATGGATACCAAAACCCCAAGGATATAGTTCATCGAATAGTGACATCAGCAGCATCAACAAGGAAACATATGTCAAGGTATATTTGTAGTTCCCCAGCCCCTCTCTATATATAGCACAGAAAAACACTGATGCAGTGTTGGCTACTTCTAGGTTTATTTTGAGAATTTTGCCAATTGAAGTCTCATGTTATGCTTCAAAGGATGAAATTTCAAAAGCAATGAAGCCTCTTGTGGAACAGTATTTTCCTGTGGAAACTCAAAATCCACACAAGGTAATACTATCCATTTGTGTTTCATCTTGTATTACATTTTCTTTTGGACATGCATTCTAAACTACACATATGTTGCCAATGTTAATATAGCACAGAAAAGAGTAGTTATTATAGGGATAAAAAAGAAATTTGAAAAGGTAGCTATAAGGGTAAAATGGGGTAAAAAATGTGTTCACCAAAACTTCCTATTCCTTTTAAATATAGTTATAGATAAATCTAGTTATCGATTGACCATATTTAACAATTATTCTTTTACCTGATGCTCCAACTTTTACACTCAGTGAGACTCATTTGCAAACTTGTAAAGATTGAGAATACTCCTGGAAAGCTATCTTTACTGCCTTAAAAATTCTTGAATTCTCTTTACTTTAAATGCATATTTATGAAGTTCATCATTCAAATATCTGGTTTTCACTGCATTCAATAACTTCAATTTTATTAAACACCACGAAGACACAAGTTCCAAGAATTTTTTTATTTACATGTTTGTTTTTTATTTTTTAGATGTTGTTGAAAGGGACAAGAGGACAAAGGTTATTTTGTTTTGATGTCTTGTGAATGAAATAACTAAGCTCCATTTGGGTGCTTAGGGATATTAATTTGAAATTAAAAGTTGGGCCATCAAATTGTAAATTTTCATGTTTGTTATGATTTTTAGAATTTGAATCTGATTTCTTTTGATTTGAAAACAACAAAATAAAATCCTTAACAATTCTGAACCTAGACACACATAGCAAATTTTAAAAAGATAAACTCTGCATATGGCTGTTTAGGTTCAATGCTGTTACCACCGTTTTCATCACTACCATTGATGTTAACACCATGCTATCACCAGTGCTCACTGTTGCCTAAGCTACCATTGCCACTGTCTCCAATATTAGCTTATGCTGCTTATCACCACCTTTCCTTGCTGCCATTACTATAATAAACCATTTTATTTATATATCTATTTAAATATCAATTATGGCAATAGTGATACATATTGTTTGTTTTTACAGAAGTCTAGTTCATACACCTAAAAATAAAAATATTTTAGTATTAAAATTACAGTGGTGACTGTATATAGAATCCAATCCAAGTTTATAATTCTGAATGACTTATCAGAAGTAGAATTGAAATTGTTATTCTAAACTTAAATTGCAATTCTTATATCCAGAGTAGTATATGACGATGATGAAATTTGGGATGTTTTACTAATTTCAACAAGAAGAGAAGAAGAGAAGTCTGCTTTCAACAAGCAGTCTGTAGTCTGGAAAACTAATTTCATTAGTGCAAATTTGGTCATATAGATACTATCTTATGTCTAATTTGTCCTGCGTCAAACAATGTTAACTAAGTTCATGCTCAGTTGTTTCTTGGCTGGGTCCCTCCCCTTTTGTTTGTAGCTTGACACACTGTTTTGTGTGTAGTTTGCAGTACTTTATGAGGCCCGGGCAAATACTGGTGTCGACAGGATGGAAATCATCGATGCTGTAGCAAAGTCAGTTCCTGGACCCCATAAAGTTGATCTCAAAAGTCCTGATAAAACTATAGTAGTTGAAATTGCCAAGGTAAGAAAGCCAGGGCCTATCTGGAATTTAAGTTAACTGTATGCCATATCTGCTTTTCTTGTCATTTTTTCTCCCTTAGCAGCAGCAATGTTATGAAGTGCTTGTCATGACGTGCCGCATTATTTTCCCTCTTCTATCTTTTCAAATTGACTGCTATTATATTTACTTGCTTAAGTGCCCCACCAAATTGTTCGCTTGGTGTTCCTATGAAATCTATGCAATAATTTTTAATGGCTTTTAGAATTTTTTTTAATAAATTCGCTATTAGAAAAAAACTAATTTGTAAATCAAAAAGTATTTGTTTTATATTTCTTCTATCACTCTTGCAATAAATACCAATTTCTTCCTTCTCTTAGTCTTGCCTTTTTCTATGTCTGCTAAAAGCACTAGCATTGTTTTATATTTCTTCTATCACTCTTGCTATACCAAGGTCTTCCTTCTCTTAATTTCTTTTTTTGAACGCACGCTGAATTTTGTTTTGATATACCATTTTTGGAATCGGCACTCGCCACAGTGCTGTCGTTTTCGCTTCATAGTATGTAATTTGTTTGTCTTAGTTTGGCATAAAAGTAAAACTAACGCATCATGATCCTCTTTCGGTTGGCAGACAGTGTGTTTGATCGGGGTCATCGAGAAATATAAGGAGCTTTCCAAGTACAATCTAAGGCAGTTAACATCACGTAAAGACTGAGCCTTCCAGATAGCCTATATTAATTATAATTATAATAGCTTAATTTTATGTTGATGATACTCTTGTCTTTGTGACTTTTTATTTTGGGAAGTGTTGGATGGCTCTTTCGGCTAGTCCCTTGACTGACTGTAGTTAGTTCTCACAAACCAAACAGGAAATTCTTACGCAGTATGAGTAATATACGTTCAATCCATTAAAATTTTAAATTGAATTTCAGCCGTTGAGATTCACAAAAATATTTTAGAATTCCTCTATTTCATGGTAATTATGCTTCAAAAAAGTCCCGATGTGCGCAACCAATCCTTTATAAACTCGATCGTCATGGCTAAGATTGGTTGACATTGGCATAAATCAAAATTACTGTTCTATTGGCTCAGATATCAAGAATATCAGAGAATTATGCTTTAAAAATAGAAATGCCAACTGAAGTTTTAAAAGATTTTGGAAGAATGTAATGGCTAGTAAGATTTTTTTAAAAATATTTTTATTATTTTTATAATTAAGATTTTGTAATTTAAATTTTAATTAATTTATAATATATAAATTTATAAAATTTTAAAAAAAGTATGGATTGATAAAGAATTAATGGAATTTCATGAATTTTTAAAAAATATTTGAAATTAGAATAGTTGATAAAAAAAATCACAAGTACAAGATTTATACAAAAAAGAGTAAAATTAAACAATTTTTTTAATCATTTAATAATTGATTTTAACTCATGTTTTTTATATAGCACTCTTTTATATATTTAAAAATACACTAGTTCTTTATATATTAATATCTTTTTTTTTTAAGTTTCAACAATAAATTCAAAATTATAATCTTTGTTGATTAATAATATTAAAGATGAAAATTTATTAATTGATTTAATTAAAAATTTATCAATAATAATTTATTTATAAAAAATAGTAAAAATGTTTATCTTATTAAAAAAATGTAAGATTAAAAATAGAAATGATTAACTATTCTATAAATATTATTACCTTCAAACAAAAGGAGGAAAATTGTGTGTTAAAAAAAACAAAATAAAAGAATAAAAAGATCTCAAGATTTGGCAAACAATATTTGATACATGACTAAAATGTCACAATCTATCAAAATCTAATTTATAAAATAATCTATCAAATTTTTTAATATAAAAAATCTGTCTTTAAATTATAAAAAATTTCAATTGAATATCTTTAAATTTTATCGTCTTCAATAAAAAAATCTTGATAATCTAATTAAACATCATAATTTTTTAATCTTATTTAAAAATTTTCATTGAGTACTACAAAAAATTTTATATAAAAAATATCCTTTAAAATCCTAATTAAATACATCTTAAAATTCAGCAGTTGAGAGTATCTCAGGATTTCTCGGAGGTAATTGTGCTTTAAATATTGAAATGCCAATGCCCTCAGCCTAAATCTTTTGGAATTAGCCAACAATGATCACTATCATGTCTGTGGTTTGTTAGCATTGGTATGATACAAAATTGCTTCTGGCTATTACAATATGCGTTCTTCCCATTCAAGATAGTTGAATGAATTACATCAACATTTATGACAAATGGGGGAAGAGATAGAGTTAGGCTGCTTAATTCTCATAAGGTTTCACGAACTTTTCAAAGCCGATAAAGCTTCCTTTGTTGCCGATGAGATAACAGCGTCTGAAGCATTTGGCAGATAATAATACTTCCCTGCAGTATAAAGTTATTTTATAAATAATATTTTATTTTATTGCAGAAACTATATACATCGATTCAGTAGAATTGAAGTACACGAACCTTGGGCAACTCTAGCAATCTCCTTGGCGAAACCCGTTGAGACAAACTTATTTTCAGTGTCGATGACAAGGAGAGACATTCCTGCTTTATATATCTTCCCAGCCACCTCAAGAATTTCATCCTTTATTAAACAAAGTTAAAGTTAGTTCAGACTAAAACGAGATGAAACGGCACATATAATATGTGTAAATCCTGCCAATTCATATAGATTTCAAAAGATTACGAGAATAAATGCTTACTAAAAAATTAACGATTAAAATAAAGGAGATAAGGAAACAGATTAATAAACACATTGTTTCTATCTCACTCGTTACTAATCCTCTGCCACGTTCATTGCAAAATGGTAAAAATAGATAATGGAAACTCAAAGGAATGGTGTAAATGTATATTAATTATATTATTATTATTAGCAAGCGCGTCACCGGTGTTGAATTTAATATCATTGGCTTCCACCCTGCGCTGGATAACATGTTTTAAAAGTTTTTCTGTCACCAAATGGCTTCCACATGCCATTGGGAATTTGTCATGACTCATGATGGTACCCACATGCCTGATCCTTGATGAGGATGCAGGTTCATACTACCTCTTTCCTTAAGCCCCAAGTGCTAACCCTTATGCATCCATCCCCCCCTTCACCCACCAACCACCACCACACAAATGACAAAACAGAAAATGGCTGTTAAGGATTGTGCCATTTTAAAGTCACTATGAGACCAATTACAAAGCTTAACTATACCTTCAATTCTTGTGCGGAAGGTTTTGGGGCATCAGTAGCTGCAGCAGATTCAGGGTCAGTTGACCTTTTCAATGATATATTAGCTCTGCCATCAGTGATTGCAACAATCATTACACGTCCAACGTCACCACTTTTCTCCGCATTTAATCCAACCCTAACAGCCTGAATATTTTCATAAATAAGAATAAATAAAATTGAAGAGACTAGGATAAACCAATTAAAATGTGATCCAGGAGTCATTTATGAACAAAGTCCATATCTGACACGTGAAAAATTAAACTAGTATCAGGAGGAATTTTAAGTGAAATTATATAAAGAATTCTCAATCAGAAAATACTGCAACACCAAAGGTCAAAACTGACATTATCCATCTTTCTTCTGCTTCGAGTCTATGTACATTGTCATTTTCATATAACTGGTTTTTCCTTAAAAATGTCAATATTTGGAAATCATTTAAAATATTAAAAACAGGTCACAGTAATATAAATCAAAGTCCATGGTTCTATAAATTTGACAGTGGTAAAACTTTTCGTTCAAAACTTTGAATAATGATACATTAATGTAATAAACATGACATGTGAAAAATCTGCATACCGTTGTAAGGCCATGAGCAAGTGGGGACCCTCCACCACATGGAAGCCTTTCAAGACGTTTCCTTGCCATTGCAATTGATCTAGAAGGTGGCAGGAGAACTTCAGCTGCATCTCCACGGAATGGAATAATAGATACCTATTTAGCAAGAGCAATAGTTATTTGAAATAAGATTACTTATACAGCATCATGAAAATGAGTCGTGCTTTCTGTTTACTGCAGCATATCATCAATCAAACTTTAGAAAATCAAATTTATTGTTCCTTTCTAACAGTGATTCTGGTTCAAGGATTTGCAATGGAACAAATATGCATATCATAGTGGTATCTGTAACCAGAGCTATGCACAGGTTAACCCAGAAAACAAGTACCGACCCATGCACTAATTCTCCATTTGGAGGGTATAACAAGTCTCTTCTTTCAAACTACAAGTTTTGTCTTCTGTATGAGAATTCATACATGAAACCTACAGGGTGTGGATTGGTATATGTAATTTCTAAGAATAATTTTACCCCATTTTCATTCATAAATCAATTATAAATAAATTCCTAAATTTTAAAACATAGCATGACCTGCTCACCTGATCCCTGCTTGTATAACTTTCAGCCAGAAGCTTTAGTGCTGCACCTTTTGCATTCTGCATCCTGTTTAATGCCATGCTTCCACTTGCATCAACCACAAATATCACCTGTAATTTTTAAGATTCTTTAAAAACAACCACAAATATTGCTTTCATAGCAGACTAACTTTGAGATTGAAACTACATTCCATACTAGCCTGGTCAAGTAAAAGTTTTTGACATGAAATTAATTCCTCTGGCTAAATACAGATGCAATAATATTGACATTTAAATCCTATAAAAAAATCAAAACAGTTTAATTACTAATAATCATATTGACAGTAAGATACCTTTAAGGCTTTGCATAACATCAAAATCAGTAATATATTTTCAGTTTGATGTAACAAAACAATTGTTAACAAGACACAAGCACTCAGTAACATGCAAAATTATAAAAACATTTAAAAGTGAAGAGGATAGAGATAATAGGAGAAGAATAAGAGGATGACAATGAAAGATGAGAATGCTTTAGAAGAATAGGAAGAACCAGGGAGATTGGAGAAACTATAGAAGAATAATTCTTTATATCTTGATTTCAAATTAATTACTGTAAATGGAAGTTCTGAATGAGAGAACATATGTACCAATGCTCCTGCTTTACGTGCCATTCTCTTTGCCCTCATGTCTGTTTTCTCCACAAATACTTTTCTACTATTTCCAGAGTCTTTTGCCCTTCGCAATTTTTGATAAGGTGCAGCAGCTCTAAGGGTTGCATCTACAGCTAGTCTCTTTACAGGGCCCTGCAAACAGTAATAGCATTTGTTGTGGAAAAGAAACGTACTGTATACGAGTGGCAATCAAAGACACTAGTTAATGGGCATTGCAATAGTCAAATTAGAATGCGTTGATATAAATGCAAGTGGATAAAAACACAGATCAAATCATTCAATTATATAATTGAACAACATTTGTTAAAAGTCCATGGAAAAATTTACAACAGCAAACCAGCTATATTTTTTACTAGCTTTCACTTATAGGACAAACAACAAATGGGGTTAGGAGTACTAAACCTTTGGCAGCATTGGCTTGATGTATCGGCCTCTATCTTCTGAAAATATAACATTTTTTGCCCTTCCTGCCCTCCCACGGCGTCTCTGTGCTTGTTGGGCAAAGAAGAGAAGTTTTTCATCTACCAAGCCCCCTTCAGCATCAAAGATAAACTCTTCAGGTAATTGTTCTTGCTGTTGTTCATTCTCTTCATCCTTGTCATCCTGTTTAGTAAGACCATATTCAAAATTTTATAAGTACGGCAAGGTGGATGTTAAAACTTAAAAGCATCAATGAACAATACTCTTAAATTTAGGTTGAACTTAACTCCAAAAGCTAGCTCAAAAGGTGTGGATTGTCAAGACTTCAATAACCTTTACTTTGGCGATATTTATAGTCGATGTAAGATCTCAATATACTATGCTCACGTGTAGGATTGGACATCTAGAATGTAGAGATTATGGGACTGATTTTTTTTTTTATATTGCACTAAGAAAGTCATGGGGCTAGGATTGCACTAGGAAAGCCACACCAGGCAGAATTTTTGGCCAGTTGAGGGGTAACTGAATATCAGATATCTGATAGATTATGATACCATCTTGAATTTAGGTTGAGCTTAATTTAACCCCAAAAGTCAACTTATAAAGTGAAGATCGTCCTAACCTTTATAAGCTCTACTTTGGCTATACCTATAATAGGGGAAAGGAAACCACAACGTTACAACTTGACATAGATAATATTCTCCAGTAAATGGACCAAAATCTATTACTTTTTAAAGAGGATCATAAAAAAATTTATTTAACTTGAGAGATGGTTTAACTCAACCTCTTGTTCTTCCTCTTCATTCTGTTCTTCGCTTGATTCTTGATTTTGTGGAGGAGGCGGAGGAGGAGGCGGCTGATTTTGTTGATCTGGTGGGCTCTCAGTAATGATTGACCGGGGTAGAATGACCAATTCTACCTGTATCAGAAAATGTATGATAAACGATTTATTAGATAGGTTCTTTATTATTTTCAAAAAAGAAAAATAGCAAAGTATGTAATGAATGTTATTGGGATGGGTTTCTACTAATTTTACTTTATGTACTTAATCAAAATTCATTAGTATAAATACATACATAAAGAAAGCACAACTATGACGAAGTTAGGATATAACTTTCCTGTTTTTGCAAATCTTCTCTCACACACACAGAGCATTAGAACTAAGTTCTAAAGCTAGGATAAAACCCTAACCTTCAGCATCTCCTTCCAAAATAATGAAAAACTATTGGAATTATGTTAGAGAAGATTGATTTACTTTCCTTAGTCCTCTTCATGGGGCATTGCAAACCACATCAGTTAGATTACACCATTTTTTGTGAGGTTACAAATAAAATTTGGAGACCAACCAACTTGTTTTCAGTCAATTACATCTTCCAATTTCTCTCCCTTTATTTCTAACATTGCACACCTAACTCGTTACTCAAATCCCAACTTTCCATTGTTTCCAATACCAAAAAAGTCAAAAAGGAATTATCACACTTACTGTAAAGGACGCCACCTGGTCTGAAAAAAATTCTTTTACCTTTTCTGTTTTTCAGACAAATAATCAGTGGATCACAAGTCAGGTTACAAACCAAAAGTAATATTTTTGTATATGCTTGCAGAGTAGCTGTAGCCAATGGAAATAGATGGGCATGTCATGAAGTCTGTCAACCCTAAGCCTCATGGACTTAATCTTTTCCTTAAGTCTTGTGTCATTCACTAGATTATTGCACACTTGCACAACTTACATCAGACTTAGTAGTGCCTTGTTCACAGCTCACCATGCAGTCAATTCTTGCAAATGTTTGAAACATAAGAGCGAGTGCTGCAATGATACTTTCCATACCCCAATTAATTAACAAGCTATCCTTGAAAAGCTTAAACTAATTGAAAGAAGGAAAACCATGTAATCTCTAAGATGCAAAAGGACAAAAACTAGACTATCACTACCTTATGCTGGAATTTAAAATTATAATAGAGATAATAACTAGTAAGGACCAAATTATCTTTTTAATTAATTAGCAAACTTATTATACATGACAATTTGTGATTGGATGACAGTTTCCTTTACATTGTCTGTACATCAATTATTTTCTCTTAATAAATTAGTAGCTGAATTTCGTATTTTAAGTGTAACACATGGCTAAATATTGACCCTAAATGCTAAGAGTAACAGCACTTAATTGGTTATGCTGAAAAGATATAAGAACTGTAAAGCTAGCAATCCAAGGTTTAACTGATATACCAAAATCTTAAATTCAAACTTCAAAGGAAGCTTACAGCTTTTTTTAGGTCATCCACATAAACCTTTTCACGTCCCTCCAGAGCAGCTAAGCACTTTGCAACACGGGCAGCAAATAGCTCAGCTCTATGTCCCTGTCATTCATAACAAGCATTCAAAATTATCAATCAACATGACAATGATTTGCAAACTGGCTTGATCTCCAAACTACTGCACAATGTTTTAAATGTTTGTTTTAACTCTCCCACGGTATCACCAATTCAAAATTTTGAAACTATACATTGAAGCAAGAGATCTATAACTTCTATCTCTTTTATATAGCCTAGTTTTTCCTTCTCTCTTGCTTTTCCCTCTGACAAGTATAACTTGCATGCCCAAGACTAGCACACATATATGACATCAAATATACTCATGAGTTAATGCCAAAACAATAAAACAGTTTAAGGGAAGGAAAAACCGTATTTTGGAATAATAAAGACATGCTATTTAATAACCTCAACTCAGCAATCAGTATAATGAAGAGGGGTAGAGAAAAAGAAAACAGAATGTTTCTCTTAAAATTGAAATCCTTCATTGGCCCCAAGCACACAAAAGATTTCTTATGTTCCCATAATTTCCATTGTATAGAATCACCTAAAAACAGCTAGTAATTATAGATGAGATAATTATGAACAAATCAACAAAATCATATGTTGCAAGGTATAATATGGAGCATATCAAGAGAGAGAACTTTTATTATGGGAGTGAAACAACCACTGAATCAAATCATAAAACGTTAAGATCAGAAGATAAAGTTATGTGACTTTTTTAATTGGTCATGGTCCAGATTTATTCCCCTCACTCTCATATAAACACTCCTCTCACTTGATACACCCTCTCTCTCTCTATATATACATATAGATAGATAGATGGATGTAACTTCGAAATATCTGTTGAGTACATGAAATGTATCATATAAAAAACTTTTGCCTACGTGTAGAAAAACTTGCAGAGAATTACCTGGCAACCACCACGTAATGCTTCAATAACCAGGTATTTTAATTGTTCTCTGCTAAGAGTAACATCTTTTAGATACTCTCTGGCCAAGATGATCTGCAATGTTAAACAGACAAAAGAAATTATAATAGCAAAGTGAGTGGGGACTAGACCGGCATACATTATAAAATCAGTAATTTAGTAGTTGGGTGTACAAAATCTCACGTATGGGACTCAATTTAAAAAGATAGATTTTTTATACATTCCTTTAGGTCCTAGCTGTCTATCATATGCCCCATTCATTTTGTGAAAAAGATGTAAGGAATGTGAACCTATTTGTCATGTTTACAACGTTACAGGATAAGTTCATGTTATATAGTAGCTTGCATAAAAAACATACCTCTTTAAGGAATTTTGTTTCCTAAGTTAGTAGATTAGCCTTAAGGATACTATTTGAAATAAACTAGTCCTAAACTGAATCTGAAAGGCTAGCTCTAAGGAGGGAAGATTGCTCAAGCCTTAAAAGGAGTGTTTTGGCCATACACCTAGTTGATGTGGGGCATTTTAACACACTTGCATGTCTAGGATTGGACATTTGAGGCATAAAGTTCGCAAGACCAAACATCCATGGGCGGTTGAAAATAAGAACTTGATAGACTTCAATACCATATTAGAAATGGATTGAATCTAACTCAGCATCAAGCCAGCTCTAGTGATGGGATTGCATATGTCTTATAAGAACTATGTTGACTATATTCCTTGTTGACACGGGACATCATTAAGACCTTGTGCACAGTGGCCCAACATCAAAATTGGATAGGCTCTAAAATCATATTAGAAAAGACCAAACCTAACCTAATCCCAAAAGATAACTTAAGGAAGGAGGATTATACAAGCCTTATAAGAAGTATTTTGACCATATTCATACCCAATGTAGGACAACTAGATCATTAAGTTTGCATGAGTAGACATTTGAAGCATGAAGTTTGCAAGGCTAGACATCTACAAGTGGTCAATATCACGAATTAATAAGCTATCTTAAGGGAGGAGAATAGCCCAAGCCTTACAGGGAGTATTATGGCCACATTCATAAGCTACGTGGGACATGTTAACAAATACTTTCTTTAATATTCATTTTCCAGTTAGCAGACCAAAATGAAAAAGGTGTCTGTTATGATGAATGAGGGTGATTATAGGGGAATAAAAATTGAGTCAGTTTCTGCTGTGAACAAACCAGGCTCAGTTCAAGTTGTTGACAACTGAATTAACAGTTAGTTAGTCAGATATTCTAATCGAATTAGGAGAGGGAGAAATGACAGGGAACAAATAGGAGGGAAATAATATAGATTGGTTTGGATTTGGAGTAGAGGTTGGGAAGAGAGAAAGGACTCTTGGATTTCCTGGGGTTGTGAGAGATACCTATTTAAAAGTCATGTTTTTTCATTTCCCTCTTGATTCTGCAATCATCCTAATTCAGATTCAAGGAGATTGATATTCAATAAAAAAAATTATTCTTTTCTATCTGTTATTCACATTTCTGATCCAGTTTTTATTATTTCCCTAGTAAACATACCTGAGTTTTAGCATTGTCTGTTTCCTCTTCGACCATCTCAAATACTTGGCTACTGTTCTCCTGAAACTCTGTGGCAATTCCAACAGCTGCAACACGGTTTTCAAAACTCATTGGAAGATCTGCACTACAGAAGGGTGCATCTAGAAATAAGAGAGGCGATCAAAATTTTGATAATTCATACCATTATATGTGTATTGAGTCAGGGTTTTTTTTACTCATTTACTCTTTTTTTATTTAAGGTGATTTAGGAAGTTTTTCAAAGGGTCTTTTTACCACGTCA
The DNA here is from genome assembly GCA_026544285.1 of Pachyrhizus erosus. Lineage (NCBI taxonomy): Eukaryota > Viridiplantae > Streptophyta > Magnoliopsida > Fabales > Fabaceae > Pachyrhizus > Pachyrhizus erosus. Next base: position 12,625 of record JAMLFT010000846.1, on the reverse strand, counting down.
GATGCCAGAAAGAGAGAGAGAGAAATAAAAATAAGAAAGAACGAGCAAAGAGGGGTCAGGCAATGGAGGCAGAAAACATGTAAAAGAATTTCATCATTTGAAGATGGCTTCGGTGTGTACAGATGGTAATAGAATGATGGTTTGATGACATTTTTAATCAAACTCTAAAAGTTGCTTATTTAGTATTTAACTTGGTGAGAAAATTTCCTATTTCAGGAAATGCTTCATCCTATTCTCCCCACTCCCACAGTGAACATCCTTTGTGAAGTGTGAATCCACAGGAGGCTAAAAAAGTCAATTACAGCAGTACCTTAAATTAATCGCAATGCGATCTAGCAGATGTTCACGAACAGCACCTTCATCTGGGTTATAGGTGGCAATGAGAAGGGGCCTGCAAGGGTGCTTGAAGCTGATCCCCTCTCTTTCAACAGTATTTACTCCTTCAGTCAATACATTAAGGAGCAAATTACTGATACCCTCATCCAAAAGATTAATTTCATCAACATATAAAACACCTCTATGAGCTTCTGCAAGTAAGCCTGGCTGGAAAACAGTTGTGCCTGTTTTCACAGACTCCTCAACATCAACCGATCCAATGAGTCTGTCCTCTGTGACACCAAGAGGAATCTGAAGTAAAAAAAAAGAAGTGATTTTTTTTTTTCAGTAGGAAAGGAATTTCATCACTGATAGTAAAAAGAAAAATAATCTTGGGTGACTGAACATAATGCAATATATGTAAAGCTTACTAGCTGAATAGTACCTGAACAAAGGGAGACTTGATAATTTGAGTTTTAATATTTCCAGCAGAATCATATTCAAGGCATTCTGTAAGATCATCTTCCCACCTACAAATATTAACCTCTTGATCTATAAATTTAAAATAAAAGAACAAATGAAAGAGAAGAATCCAAGACAGTTTTTAAGTCAAAGACTCAAGGATAAAAAAGAAAGAAGGGATCAACAAAAATTGCTTCATTCCAATTAGAAAGATGTTATGTCAATGAGGGTTACCTAAGATTGATTTCATAATTCTTCACCAGAAAAAGAGAGGAATGCAATAGCTTCCGAGGGATTTACTGTTGCTAGTTCTAACTACTAGGCTGAGTTGTTATGTATCAAAGATGACGCATGAAAATTTAGCAAGTGAATATACAATAAGAACAATTCACAGCATTGTCAATTATGAATGACCAAATCATGTTCCACTGAAACAGGATGAACAAAATCACTCCATAAGATTAGAACGTCGATGTGTTCCTCCCTTAAGATCTTATCTACTTTTAAGACAGAAAAAACAATGTCGCCATTTCTTATTTGGTTTTGCCATCACGTGTTAGAATAGTCAAGTTTTTTTCACTTGTCAAAACTTGTAAACTTTTTCTTATAAATGGAAGAAGCCAGTGACCTTACTCTTCTGGGCAGGATGGATCTGCATTGGCTATGGAACCTACTACTACTTCAATAGGAGGTAGTATTGCATGCAATCCACGTGCCATTACAGTTTTGGCAGTTCCTCGCTTTCCTGATATGGCAATTCCTCCAATCCCAGGGTCAATTGCCCCAAGCAAAAGAGCAGTTTTTATAGAATCCTGCAAAACGACTGGAATTTGTAAGATTCATCCGTCAAGAGAAGATAAACAATCATCCTGCAAAATAACTTATATTTAGAAAGCAGTGCTAAATTGACCAAGATAAGCAAGTACTTCTTGCAATAAACACACTTGATGCAATCTAAGAAAGCAAATTAAATATGTAATTATTATGTTTTTTTTTTTTTTCCCAAATAGAAAGGAAAATTTGCAAGCTATATATAGAATTTCGAGGAAATAAGCCGAGATTAATAATTACTTGGCCTACAACAGCAGCGAGGGGGAAGTATTGTCTTCCGTAATTAGTGTCGCGCTTCTCAGAAGTAACGAGAGCTCCATTTTCAGATTGAGCGCGGATAATTGGAGAACGCTTTCGAATGCGTTTGGGTCGATAAAGAGAGAGACACGGTTTCGTTCTGAATGCAGCATATAGAGAGTGAGATTGGAGGTTAGGAAGATTTGAGCAAGTTGAAGCTGTGTATGTGTATGTGTATGCCAAAGCGAACCCCATTTCAGAGACTTTCTGTCATGAAATCAGAACCACCACAGTCTTCACCCAATTTCAACTTTCTCATAATCTTATCCTTTCTTCTCTTGCTTTATCTTAAATTATTTTCTACATTTATGTAAATATTTTTTACATAAGCCACGTCTAATAGTAACATTTAAATTATAATTATAAATTATAAACCAACTGGTTCTGGCAATCATTTGTTAGCATGACTGTGATTTTGGATGATGGAGAGTGGTATGCTTTCATGAGCCACATTTAAGCTTAGTCACGGGCCACACTTCTAGCTAAATGGGCCTCCCATATATTTGGAGACTAGGCTTACCAGGCCTAGCCTTCTCACCAAAACAATTACGACTACTTTGGAACATGAAAAAAAAATAAAAATGAAAGGGAAACTTCATATATTCTACTGATAAAACTTATGAAATTTTTTTATGTCCATATCAATTTGATTATTGAAATATAAATTATTTGATACACAAACTCTTGTAGTAGTCAGTTATTTACAGAACTACTCCTAGTAACCCGAAGAAAAAAATAATAATTCAAGCCCTACAAGTTTATCAATAAGCTTTAGAATTTAGCTTTTTAATAACGGTTTTAGAAACAATAAAGTACAAATTACAATTGTTGATTAATAGTTAAAGATTGAAATTATAAAAAGTTACATCTATATTCATATCAAATAACAAAATTATTAGAAGAGGAAATAAGTTATGCACAGTTAAAAATAATTTTATGTTGTCATTTATTACAAATTATTATTATAATAAGTCTGTTAATTTTTAAAATATATTTTTTAAGTTTTAATAAATAATTATACTTACACTTTTTTTTATATAAAGTACACTTTTTTTTTGTAGTTTTTTTTTTTTGCATAGAAAGGGCTTAAGTCTTAGCAAAAGACAAATTAAAATCGCGAAAAAATTAATAAAAATTACATCTCTCAAAAGGGAAGTGGTAAGAAAAGTGAGAGTAAAAAAGAAGAATCGACTATAAATAACATGTATGTTTGACAAGTGCATCGATAACTTGATTTCCTTTGCAATATATGTGCCATAACTCATTACTTGCATATCAATTCATCAAAGTCTTGATTCTAAAATAAAAGCATAACATAAATGAGATGACAAACAACCATTTTATAATGGGTTAATTGTTTTATGAGAGTTAAACTCAACATGGAATATAGAGAAATCATGTGCAATTGTTGCTTTAAATCCATGAAGCACATCCCATAACTCCACTTGCATTACATTACAAATCTTGATTTTACAAGCAAAGATAAATTTATAAGTACCTGAAAAGTTTCTAAACATACTATTACAAGTTACTTATTATTCTCAAACACAACTACATCTATATTTAATTTAAGGAAACCATTAGGGGAAAAATATCAACTTATATTGCATAGGCCCTTAATGGTGGATCCTTTATTATCCAACAATTCATTAAATCAATATATCTCTCTCTAAGCCTTCGCTGAATGAAAAATGTGCTAGTTTGTGTAATAAGAAGTTTGTTTATGTCTAAAAATTGTGTCAATTTGAGTCATCCAAGTATGATTAAGTAAATGCATAGATAATTGGCTTCAATCCATCACATTTTTGCAGTCAACATCTCTCAAATTTTGAATAAGCCAATCATTAATATTATGACTCCAAAAATGTGAATTTTGAGGTCATAATAGATGCAAGAATAAACACTTGTAGCAAAACTACAATCCTAAAACAAATGCAACAATGATTTAGGTTCTAATTGACAAATCAAATATCTATCATGATTGGTCACCTTTCTTCTCCTTTTTAACATATTTGTAGGTAGAGATTCACAAGCAATCTTCCTAAGAGAATGATGGGCGTGCTTTTGGCCTTTCCAAGCCCAAATTGTCCTAAAAATAGAATTAAACTTAAAATTATATTATTTTATGACAATCACTTACACTTTGCTAGTGAAAAATTACCATCCAAAGCTCTTATCCAAGCAGCATTATTATCATAATGACTTCCATGTGGTGGGTGAATAGCTTTAAGTCTCTTCATAATTTTCATATTTCCAAAACTTAAACATTTTTCATTTCCAAATCTCCAAATGATGTTTTGTTAACTAATTTCCAATTGTGAAAAACACCCTTCTAAAAATCAACACTAAGTATTTTCTCTTGGATCACAAAGAGTAAATCATCTCCACACTTATACTTTGATCATAAGACACAAACCTATAAAACATCTTAACATGTGCATATATGCCAACCAATCTTCATAAAGAAAGCTTGGATGTTAAAACGAGTTGGTCTCAAGCTAAGCCCATCAAACTTTTTTTGAACATAAATAAAAGTCCATCCCACTAAGTGAATATGGTTTTAAGCGTTTGAATCACCCCACATAAAGGCTTTGCATTTCTAGTCCAATTCCTCACAAATAAAGCAAGGCAACATATTGTTTTTGCATCACATATGTTGCCAATGACTATAAAACTAAATGTGATAAAGTAACTCTACTCGTGAAGGATAGATTATAGCCTTCCAATTACTTAGATGTTGATTTATCTTGTCAAGTATATAATATAAGATTGTTTGGATGCTTTTTTATGCAAGAGAGGAACACTCAAATATTTGCCCAACCAAAAGCATATGAAATTTGCCTCCTACTTTACCAATTAATACTTTTTGAAAACAAAATCTTTGCCTTTTATGAACTCACTTTGTATCCAAATTGTCACGAAATAAATTCAAGATTGTCTAGATGACTTCTACATGAATAGGCTTACCTCTACAAACTAAATAATATCATTTGCGAAAAAAGATATGTAGCTTTAGGCCACCCCTAGATAGCTTGATAGGCTTCCAATATATGTTAATAATAGTCATGTTAATAAGGTGAAATAACATGCAATATGTAACATAAACAAGTATGGAGAGTAAGGTCACCTTAACAAATACCTTAAGATGGAAAAAATTCATCTAGTCTCTCCCCATTCCAAAGCATACACATTTTGGCAAAAGAGATACAAGTCTATATAAAGGAAATAAAATTTTGTGGAAGGCCTACTTCACAAAGAAAGTCTTTGACCAAGTCCCATTTAAGTCTATCATAACCTTTTCGAGGTTAAACTTGATGACCATTCACCTAACTATAACCTTTTTTTTTTTCATGGAAGACACCACCTCTTAGGAAATAATGTTGTCTTTGCTTTGCTAATTAGGAACAAAACTACATTAGCAAGGGCTTATAAGCTCTTCCGTCACAGTACAAACCTATAAAGCTAGAATCTTTGTCACAATCTAATAAGAAACACTACACATGTAATTAGGTGAAAATGTTTTAGAGAAGTTATGGTATCAATTTTGGTGATCTAGGCAATCACTTTGGATTGTGAAAGATTTCCATAATTTGATTACAAAAGGAGTATCCAACTATACTCCATTGGCTTTTGTGAGAAAAATGGCTTAAAGCCCATTTGGCCCAAGGTCCTTATAACTTCTCATCTTAAACATCGTTCTTTCAATCTCATCAACAGTTACCTCTTATGAAAAGTCCTAGAGGGAATCTATGGAGAATTGAGGTAAGGGCCCATGAAACTAAAAAAGATTAAAGCCTAACAAACCAATAAAGAGGTTCGTAGAGTAACCTGTAACATGCCTCTTAAGCTTTTTTAGGTCAATAATTCAACTCCATTATTTGGAAATGCTTCATACACTTTTTTCCTTTTCTAATCATTCTTATAGCATGAAAATATTTAGCATATTGGTCATCATGAAATAACCATTTAGCTCTAGATTTTTTAAACTAGTTATTTTTGTCTAGTCACTTCATCATATTTTGCCATAATTTTGATTAAACCTTTCCAAGGTGAGGGAAACTAATTTGCCTAAGTTGGAGGCAACTTGCTTCATACATTGCATTATTTGTCTATTACTTTTAAAAATATCACAAAAAAATATCTTTGTTTTATTTAAGTAGGTTTACTTGATGTTTATGAATTTTACTCTTCTAAAGCAAATCCTAAGGTCATACCTCTCCAAGGAAAGATTTAAAATTATTATGAGATAACCATATTTAAAAGGTTGGCTTATTTGGTTAATAGACTTTCCACAATTAAACATCACTAGAATAGGTTGATGTTCAAATTTGAAAAGGTACATATGAACCACCAAAACATCTTAAAATCATAACTTCCAATGTAAATTAATAAGTAAACAATCTTATTGTTTAGACAAATTACCTATTTTCCATGCACAGAGAAAGCCTTGCAAGCTTGCATCAATGAGGTCAAATACTAAATAACTTCTTAAATTTCCTTCATGCCATAAGTTAAAGGATTAGAATGAATTTGGTTTATAGAATTAAAATCTCCAATGACTGCCCAAGCTTCTTGAAAATGATAAAAGATCCTTTATGTCATCTCACAAAGCATTACGAATATGGGTGTGAGAGCTACCATAAACAATAGTCAAAAGCCAAAGCGATTGGTTCTTCCAACTCATTTGAAGATGCACAAATTAATTGAAATGTTATGAAATATCCACCTTCCATAAATTAGACTTCCAAATATATCAAATATCTCTTGCTTGTGCACTAATATATTGAATGAATTGCTCGTCAAACTCAAGCTATCTACTAATTTATCAACTTTCACACCACTTATATGGATTTCCAAAGAAATGTCATAGAGGAATCAAATTTTTTACTCTTGCCATGAATAAGGCTAGAAAAGCCTTTAGCCTTTATTCTTCTATGTTTCCACAAAATAACATTCATCGAAGAATTAATTGGAAGGGAGCTTTGATAAGGTTATTATCTACCATAGACATAATTTCAATCTCCATAACCTATTGTGAGGGTTAAGTTGCATTTTCATTATTCATCAAAATTTATGCTCTCGTGTCTTTTGAGGAAATTATCTTTTCTTGGTAGTAAATGTCCAAAAGATCATACAAAAATTTACCTTCAAATTGCTTACCTAAACGATACATTTGTCTTAACATCTCATCCTCAATCACTTTCTTTTTTTAGTGAATATCAACCTCTAAAAGTCCCATTTCTCCATTTGATACTTGATGTATTCACCACCTCTACATCAACATTCCTTTTATACTTTTCACTACTTTGGACAAGATTACCTCTTTTTGAGTTTGAATTTATTGAATTTAAACATCCAACATTCACACTCTTTGTCTTTGTATGTACATGATCCAAAGGGGCCAAATTGTTAGGCCCCGTGTGATTCTTTTTATTAGCAACATGTGGCCATGTCTCTCCCTACACGTAAAATCAATTTATTACAAAAGAAAGATCCTACTTGGACGTATCCTGTGGTAAGCCTTCCTCAATCATTAATATCATAAATCTTGACCTGATTCACTGATATTTATTGCGCCATCAACTCCTATTTTAGTTTCATCACACTTATCGTTATCTTATCGAGTGTTTATGTCTTTTTGTGAATTTTTTTTAAAATAACTACCTTATCCTTTCTACAATTATATTTTTTTCACAAGCATCCAAGATCCATAATTACTAAGACCTAAATTGGTCGTCTTTTGCGTCAAAGATTCTATAACAGTTCCCCATTAATTTGCATAGTCACAATTAATATCTTTGATGACGTTAGCCCTCATGTTTGATGCATCACTCACCATATGGTCACCATGCATCGACGTAGTCATCATCTCTAAATTATCCCTTATTACCATCAAACACAATCACCTTTATTTAGATAAATTTTCCCTTTTATGGCCATATTGACCACATTTAAAGTATGATAGATTAAACCCTTCATACCACGGGTGTAATACTAGATTCCTAATTTTGGTGGTTGAGACCAACTTCGACAACAATTGAGTGTTAACCAATTAACTTCTTTGGAATGTGTTATTTTGTGCAAATCCTATTCATCAAAGTATGTGTGATGACATGTACGAATTACAAAGAGTTATCAATCTCCACACCAATGAAACAATGTTGTATTTAAATGATAGGAAAAAGTTCAAAAAAAACATATTTTTTAATCTTGAAAAATGAAAAAACAGAAATAAAAATAAAAAACATTTTTTTCATACATAATAAACCCTAAATAACTTGAAATTTGAGAAATACAAAAACATACAAAAATTTAGATGACTCACATTCTGTGCGTCAAAATCGTACAGACGAATAATGTGTTTACTTTCACATTATTGGCATAGCTTCGCACCTTTAGTTTAAAACTAACAAGCACAATTTTTTGTATTTTAATAAATTGACGTAATTTCTCATGTTTATACTAAACACATTAACATTTTGACTTATGTTTCCATCTTAATTAACTAACACTTTTCATACTGCTTAATAAAATGAAATGAATCATTCTAGCAAAAATAACAATCAGATAGTGCAGGAATTGTCGAAAGATATGCTCATGGTTGGGTGCTATGGGATTTGCTACATGCAGGAATGAGAATCAACTCAAATCTGAAATTTGAAAAATCAGCTTACACTAACCTGAGGAAAAAATAAAAACTTGGACAAAATTCTATAGGTGCTTTTAATACTGTTTTTCAACAGTTTTTTTGCTCTAAAAATAAACTTAAATTAGCTCTTATACAACAGATACAGACAGGTTGCAGTATAAGAAATAGTGAAAAACAAAATGAGTATGACATTAAACAATGGAACGATGAAAACAACCAGAAATTAGTGTTTCACTCCCTCACACCATTCCATCTTCCCACTTCTCTCAAGCGAATTTAACAGAGAAATAAGGAAATATAAGTATCTCTAAATTGATCTTCATTGCTAGTCATTACAATATTAGTAAAACTCTTTCATACAAATTAGAAACATAGAAAAGAAAATAAAAACTAAATAGACTCTATCATCATCATACATCACTATATTTCTTCTTTATCATGCTTCGACAATTTATCTTACTTCCTTGGTCTCCAAGCTGTCATAGAAAACAAGGACCGGTCCTGCCAGCAAATCATTACACAACCATTTTCCTCCCTCATCCTATACCCATCACAGCTATAGCTCTCCAAGAACCTCCTTGCCTGCAACATACCATAATAACTTAAAGGCACGTTTGCAAAACCAGAAAAGTCAAGTCTCTGGATCCACTTATCCATCTTTTCATGCCTTTCCTTTCTTTCAGCTCCCTCACAAGCTATGATGTTCTTGATTTCCTCACCAAAAAGCAGCTTCTCAATTTTTATTCTGTCCAAGGATGCTCTTGAGACAGTGGATTCCAAACAATCAAACAATGCAGCATAAGAATATAGAGCTTCTGGCAGCCTCTCCATTAGGGTCAAACTGTTGTGATTAGAGTCTTGTTCAGTTACAACCATGACCTTTGGTGATAATCCCCACAAGGCATTAAGAAAGCTCTCTGAATTCATCGAAGCAGATGAAGACACCGAGGAGGATGAGGCTGAATCAGGACTTAGGCCATAGCCATTAACCACATCCTTTTCCAGCAAATCGCCCAATGTGTTGTGGCTCATCACCAGGGCTTTATGCAGGTGAATTGCATTTGAATTTTGGGACAGAATAGGCAATTTTCTCCTGGAGGAATCATCATCCAAGGCCAAAAGGGAGTGCAACTGTAGAATAGAACTTATCGCTAGCGCCTCCCCAGTTTTAACGCGAAGTTTGTCAAAATCAAGATTTTCTAACTTGCTGACCACAGGGTTGAATTGGAATGGGATATCCAAATATTCTGCCTCTTGAGTGAGTTTACGAGCCATCTGATCCAGAACCTCTTTCTGGTGATGAACCCCAGTGATTCTCAAATGGGGAGGGCCTTCAGGACGTGCACTCAAAACTTGGAGGAGAGCAATCCACTGTGCGGGTCCGGCCCCATAGAGATCAATTATATGCACCATTTTCTCCCCTTCCATGGCTTCAACAATAGCCTGATTTGTCAGAATATATGCTAACTTCAAGAAGGGAAAAAGCTCAAAGAAGAGCTTCTGAACAAGAATTTCCTCAGAAACCATAGCTATTCTGGTGGAATTGAGGGCCCTGTGGAGGCCAGGCAATGTTTTCAGTACTCGATCAGCGAGTGCTTCAGTGAAATATGAAGCAATTCGTTGCATAGTATCCCCCTGAGGAGAGGCAAGCTGGGAAATCTGCTCAAATGTGATGTTTGCACTTTTAAAATCACCAGCAGCCACATGATTTGCACAAGTCAGCAACAAATGGATCAAACACAAACCCCTTTCCTCATATTTCAGTTCTCTCGGCCAAGGATAGGGAGGTGAAAGAGACGTCATGGAAAAGAACTCTAGAGGTGAACAAGTTACAGAAGACGACCCTTCTTCTTGAAACATAGATTCCATCTAACACCGACACCAACAATCTTATACACTTAGAGATAAACAAAAAGGTGCTAAATGGTAATAACTATCAAGAGACACGCAAGTTCGATCAAACATTTTAGGCTTCAATGTATCAACACCTCACCCCTTTGCAATGCAAGGGATAAGATTGATGATATCACAAACTTACCGGTAAAAGGCTATATTTTTCCACTAAATTTAGGACAACTTTACGGAAGCGGTGGAAGAAATGCGGACAACCCTGCCATACCAAAAGCACATTCGTCGAATCGAACAAAGAAAAGCTAAAACGTTGATGGATTTTGTAATTGAAGAAGAACCGAAATTAAGCCACCTGAAAATGCCAAAGCTTGCTAGTGGGAACACTGAAAAAAGTACAAGTTTTCGGTGTATTTCTGTGAGAATGAAATTCAATGCTTGGATTGAAGAAGGACTTGTTCATGGCAACATTGTCGACAATGCGTGAAGGGATTCTCTTGTCTTTATTGTTTTGAGTGTGGAAATTGGAATTGGAGAGAGTGAGAGGGTCTCGGTGGTTTCTGTCTTTATCTTTCTCAATCGAACTACAAGTTGTGTTGTGCTGTGTTGGTCATGTTATGTTTTCCAAGTCCTCACTAAGCTAAGCTAAGCTAAGCTAAGGCTTGTGTAGTTCTTTTGTTTTGTCTTCTTTACCTTTGGTGGGGTGGATAGTGGTAAGTGGATACGGAATCGGGGCTGGCCAAAAGGACTTTTAATATTCCCTAAGGTTGCAAGAATCCAAACATGCCTTAGCAAAGAGAAACATTTTGTCTCCTAGTGGGGTGAGTGAGAAGGGCAAGAAAGCAGGGCCCCAAATGCTACCAAAGACATGGTTTTTGTTTTATTTTCCAACAAGGCAATGAATGACCATACAGACAAGTATGTTAAGGAAGACTCCAAAAGTAGATTGTGCATTTATCTATATTTGTGCATTCTCTGTCTTAGGTGGCACTTACCAACACAACTACCTACGCTCCGTTTTTTGTACGAATTCCAATTACCAAACTCTAATAACACGCCAGCTGACTGACTTCAGTTGCTGGCTGTGTAAATTCTGTAACTCTCTCTGTTACACTCAGCAGCGGGAATTATTTTATTCTTTATAAAGTAATCTTTCATGTAACCAAGTTTTCTTTTTCTTTTTCTTTTTTAACTTCTTTTTTTGTTTTCTTTTGTTGGAGAATAACTTTTAAGAATACTATTTCTAAAAATAATTTTAAAATTGTTTAAAATATTATATTTATCACCAGTTATCAAACGTTACAGCTTCGTTCTTGCTGTTAACAGTATGTTGGTGATTTTTTAACGGCAATTTTTATTTTTTTATTTTTCAAATATTTTAATGCTTAAAATATTCATGAATTGTCAAGAAAAAGGTTGTGCTCACCTGCAAACAGCAGCAAGCAAGTACCACGGTTTTTTTTTTCTCTACATATATCGTTTAGACATCTATGATTTTCACCTTTCTTTGAAGCCTACTTTTGTTTCTAGAAAGGCATAAAATAAACCTCATTAACATTGATTACTTTCTGAAAATCTTAGGCTATTGTGGCAAATTAATTCTTATGAAGTACCTGTACTTTAAATATGGATTTTCTTGACGCTGCAAACATGGGAGTAATTTTGCAGAGTTTTAGTTAAATGAGAGGAATGTATAAGACTTCTATTTGCTTTCACCATGAATGGAAAATTACAATTCTAGAATTCCAATTATGTATTTAAGCAATGCTTAATACTAGGGCAGACCAAAACATATCTGGAATGTCACCCTTGTCTGCTTTGTTCTTTCTTTCTCTTTTGGTTATTATGGAATTTTGTGTTCGGGTTATGAAATTGGATTGCAGCAAGATACATTATTTCGCGATTTAGGCTAAAATTGGTAAAACACTTATATCGACATAAATATGTAAAAAAAAAATGTTAATTTTTGTATAATAATAAATTATCAAAGATATCTCGACATAAAAAAAATAATTTATCGAGTAAGTCGACGTCAACTTGACTTATCACAATACGGATTTATCAAGAATTAATAATTAATAAATAAATAATATAATTATTTATTTATTAATGATCAATTATTAATAATTAATTCAATAATAATAATAAACTTATAAAATAAAATTCATTAAAATTATCTATAAATATAAATAAATATTAAAGATAAAAAATATTATTTATTTT
>JAMLFT010000845.1:0-36093 GCA_026544285.1 Pachyrhizus erosus | reverse complement strand
TATTATTTTAATATTAAGCTGCTAAATTATTAAAAAATATTAGTTTCTCAATTATAGAAAATATCTATAAGTTAAAAAAATAATCCAAATTAATGATAAAAATAAAAAACAAAATGAAAATGAAATTGAAAAAGAAAAGAGTGAAATCAAAATAAAATAGAATAAAAAAACAAAGACACAAATCGGTTTTCAGCCAATCGATTGGAAATAAAGTTTGTTCTATTTGCATCATAGAATAAAATTGGCATCATTAAAGTAAATAAAGTTATACATAGGTGTATCATTTATGGAAATTTTTATTTTTAATATTATTTATAAAAAAAAGTCTGAAAAAGAGGGATTAATTTTGAAATAACGCGTGGGACACATGTGACAATATTTCGTCTCAAATGAGTGAGAAAAAGAGAGGAAGTATCATTGGTGGAGGTGGCTGTGTTCGTTCTTCTTCCTTAGTATCATTGCTGCAAAAGTGGAATAATGGTTTATACAAATTGTATTATCAATTATATGTCAAACATTTAATTGATTATTTTATTAATGTGTAAAAAAATTATGATATTTTTATTAAATCAAATTTATTTATTTTTATTTTTTTCCATCAAACTATCTCTCTTTTTATTTTATTTTATTTTTTCAATCTTTTCACACAACCAAACATATCATTAATGTTCCTTTAAAAAATAAAAACACATATCGTTAATGTTGTATTGTTTCTCATTGTTAATTCTGCCTTTCTTACTGTTTCGTTACATTTCTAATTGGATTATTTTATCCGGTGATTTCTTTTCTTATGCAAAAAGCAAAACATAAATTTTCTATTATAAGTTAATGTAAAATTATATGTTCGCGTATTCGGGTAACCCATTTCGCGTGCCCTAGCTCACTCTGTTGCTCAACCCACGGCATCCGTCGCGAACTCCGTCAGCTTCACGGTTCAAATTTCAAAAGGTGCGTTTCCGTTCAAACTCGTGAGCCTGTCTTGCTCTGTAGTGTTCTGAACAAATGGGAGTAAAGAATCTGTATTTCTCTGTTTCGTCAATCTCACCCATCAGTTATCAGCGTATATGATTTTAGACTTGCACGCACATTATGCTTTTATATCATACAAGAAACCATCTTTGGAGACCAAAATTTCCATGGTATGAATGTCATGGGCCAAGAAGCCCTTCTCACCATATCACCATTTGGCATTCTTACCGACAAAGGGGAAAATGTTATGGTATGACTGAAACCAATTTATGTTGTTGCATATATTATTTGTGGCCCCAGTGTCCATAATCCAATAAGAAGAATTGCTACTGCACACTTGATTCACTGTGTGGAGTGCTTGGGTGTCACTTAGGGATTTTTGCAAACCAGTCTTTTGCAATAGACTGACTGGGAACTTATATTCATCATTGCCGAGCCCTAAAAGGTGGACTGATCATTCCCTTTTTCTTCCAAATTTTCATAACACTGTTCTCCATCTTCACTTACTGTATTGTTAGCCATTGTACCACCTTTATTTTTTGGATCATAATCACTTCCAGGGGGATACCCATGCTTCTTGTAACATACTTCTAGTGTGTGACCTGTTTTTCTACAGTAAGTGCACTGTTTACTATTTGAATATGCCTTCCCTTTTGTATTGATTGAATTTCCTTCTTTCTGTCTGATTAACAATCGGCTGAGTATCTTCTATTTGAGCAAGGCCATTATGCCTTTCAAACTGTAGAACTTTAGAAAAAGTGTTGTTCATTGGTGGCAATCGATCCATGAGTAGAAGCCGTGTTTTAACTGTAGCAAAGCCTTCATTTAATCCCATTACAGATCTCATTACATAATCTTGCTCCCTATAGAGCCTAGCATCTCTTAAAGCATCACAAGAACATTTGACAGTACATTTGCAAACAGGAACTGGTCTATAATGGTCCAGTTCTTCCCAAAACACCTTAAGTTCATTGAAATATTGAGTTACAGACAAAGAATTTTGCTTCAAAGTATACATCTCATGTTGAATTTCCACAATTTACCAGATTTGCTTGTGAAAATCTCTCTCAGATCTTTCCATGCATCGGATGCAAGATCTGATAGTAGATGCTCTCTACTATTCGGTTTGATGCCAAATTCAATATCCAAGATAAAACCAAATTATTGCATCTCTCCTATGCTAAATAGCTTGGATCGAACTTATAAGGTTTTCCTATGCTTTCATCTAAGCACATTTGCTTCAATTGCTTGTTCTTTGAGATTAGGGATCTTTGCATTGATTGAGCCCATCTATGGTAATTTCCTCCTGTGAGAAGCATAGCAACTAGTGCGGCTGTTGGATTTTTGTTGGGATGAATGAAATAGGGATTCAAAGGATCACCAGTGAGATTTGCATGAAACTCCGTAGAAGAACTACCGTGGTTATTGTTGCAAGGCATTGATAAGAGTGAGCGTGCAGCAGAGCTCCAAGATGGAGCACTAATACCATCAAATAGTTCTGAAGGAAGTGAAAACTATATTGAACGACCAAAAATGATACATCAGAAAGGGCTATATATATCGGCCCAATATCTAACAGAAAGCTTGCATACTGTTTCTATAATAACAAATTTCTAACTATAGTAATAGATTTCTATCATAACAGAATGCACTGTCTACATTAACATTCCCCCGGTGGATGCGTGTGTGTATATATATCTGTAACATAAGTTTCATGTATTCTCTATGTCTGTTGTTTAATTTCTTAATGAATTTCATGGTTATTGCACTCGGGCTTGATTTGTGAACAGTTACAATGTAGACTTCTTTCCAATATTTCCTGGTACTGTTGACATTATGTTTTGACCTTTTTTCTTCTCATTGTTCACCTTTTGTTTATTTTTATAACGTTTATTGATTAAGTTAGTGTTTCCTGCATTGTGGCTTACAACTTAGTTGAAATCGGTTTTGGTCTTGTTGCCATGCTATTTTTATTTTGATCTCAATGTCAGTTTTGTAGCATTTGTTGTGGTGGAGTAGGCTATGGATGACCTGTTTGATTCTTCATTGAACTTGGAGGACACCCATTATAAGGAAGGCTATGACGAAGCCTACAGCCACGGTCTCATTGCTGGCAAGGAAGAAGCTAGGCAGGTTGGCCTCAAGGTCGGATTTGAGGTTGGTGAGGAGCTTGGTTTCTATAGGGGTTGTGTTGACATCTGGACTTCTGCAATCCGGCTTGACCCAACCTGTTTCTCTCCACGGGCCAAAACAATTATTGGCCAGATGGAGGAGTTGATCCAGAAATACCCTCTCATGGATCCTGAAAATGTACAAGTGCAAGAGATCATGGATAACCTCAGGCTCAAGTTCAAGATGGTTTCTTCTTCCTTGCATGTCAAACTTGATTATAATGGCTATCCTAGATCTTCTACTGAGGTCAATGATATTCAGTTTTGAGCCACTTATGATATTTTCAGTCTTCTAGAGATAGCCATGTGTAGAGAAAGAAACACTGAGTTGGGTAAGTTGGTGAACAAATTACATGTTATCATTTTTATAAACAGTTGTGTGTAAGTCAATGTATTCAATATTTATTTTATATTAAAATTAACAATGTATTCATTGTTTATGAATGTAATCTTGATAAGTTGCGTAGAGAATATTATTCAAGAATCACTACTTTCTTTTGTTATTTTTGTGCATAGTTTTTAGAATTGTGTGATTTGCAATTGATTCAATATGATTAAGTCAAGTTTCATATCACGTGATGAATTGCAAATGACATTGAATTATATATGAACGTTCATGAATTGTTGCAACTCTATATCGTTGATACGAATCACATTATTCAATAGTTCATTTTTTATTTTATTTTTACACTTCTTTCACTAATTACTATTAAAGAATTGAATAGTCATTAAGTTTAAATTGTTGAATGAAAAGGAACACTACTAAATGCACACTATTTGATCATTCCTTTGATTGATCTTATTATTTTGAATAGGGTTTTTCAGTCATTAACTATATTGTTTTTGTGGTTGCTTTAGCGGCATTATGATGATTTAGGGTGTTGTCCTTTTTTTCTTGTTCAGCCCAGATTCAGACCTAATTTTACATTTGGCCTGAAAAATCTTTGGTTAAAGTTTTCGAAAGGGGACAAAGATTGTAAATGATTATTTGACAGGTGAAAATTTAGTTCAGATGAGTTTGATGTCGCTACAAGGGCATGTATTATTTATGCTTAAAGTGCTCTTAACTTTCCATTAAGATCGCAGTTAATGAGAAGTTTGGTTTGAAAACACTATATATGAGTGGTGTAATACAGTAAAATGTTCCTCATAAGTGCAGAGGAGGATTATTTGATTGTTGATCCATCCAAGGCACTGGCTGTGTCTCAATATGAATTGTTGAATCATATGATTTATATTGATGATATGAAATTGCACCAATTTATGCACATGATTCAAAGTCATTTGCTATTTATCAGGTGATATGAATCTTTTGCTTGTTAAGACTTGTCAAATTGGCTGTGAATTGTGTCACTCTTAACTATTATGCAGAAAAATATAAAAATACCAATGATTCTTGTATAAATATTCTCTACACAACATATCTAGAATAAATAAGCAATTATACATAATTATTTTTAATATAAAATAGCTATTTAGTACATTGATTTGTGCTAATGTTTATAAAATTTCTAATGTGTAATCTGTTTAACTAACTCAACATAGTGTTGGTCTGCACAAGAATTTTTCCAGAAGAAAGATTAAATACATCACTAGTGGTTCAAAATTAAATATCATTTCTCACAAGATTTTGGATAACCATTAAATACAATCTTGTCATGCAGCGAAAAAACAAATTATTTTGAATTGGAGTGATCTCTTGCAGTTGCAGATTTTAAGGATTCATGAGAGGTTATTTTTGTATAACTCCATCTGAGCAATACTCATATTGGCCCATGGATAGTGGTTGATCAGGTAGCATAGAGGTCTACATTTTTACACAAGCCCTGTAGAAATTGAGCTCCTTGCCTACCTTGAAGTCATCCTATAGGCCAACCTTCTAGTCTCTTCCTTACTGGTGATCAGGCCATGGATGTAGCCTTTTTTATGAGTTATATAATAGTCCTCCAAATTGATCGAAGAATTGAATATATCATCCATGGTCATCCAATTTGCAACCTGCTCCTACATAACATATGCTGCAAAACTAACAAAGTTTGAGAACAATTTAAAACTAAGGTGGCATAGCAATAAGACCAAAACCTATATCACTTCGGACATAAGCCATAGTTCATTAGAATTGTTGTCTGCAAGATTTGCCCCTAAATCAGAGCTGATTTACCATACCATGACAAGAAAGTGTCTATCATGAGCTGTTATGCCATCCATGGTCATCCAATACTCAACCTGTTATGTCTAAGTCTGATATATCACATTATTAAATACAAAATAGGGATATATGGATAGTCTTGGAAGTTGTTAGCCACAGAGTGTTTTATATAAGCATCATAACATTTGATGTCTGGATTTTGCTAAAATTAATAGTTGGCCTTTGCCTATGTTTTAGCGAGGATAGTGTTTTAAATCCCAGGCAGCGGCTAGCCCCATAACTGCTTTAGCAGGATAGCCACTATAGTTTATAGTGTATAATTGTATACTATATTCATATAAATTCTCAAAAATAAAAATTACTCATTACTAATAACATTCATATTTAACAGTAAAATGTGATGTGTCTTAAACAAAACATACAAGTAAATACCAACAAAAGTCAAATAAAAGTATCCTAGATAGGAATCATCCATCAACATTTTCTGGATCCAAGTCTTGATCATTTTCACTACATACATACAGCTGAAGATTTCATTATTGGTAACTGAAATTCCAAAAATAGCCTCCCAAAAAGCCCTAACCTCTTTGTTTAGAGGGCTTTAGTAGAGTCAAAACATAGCACCACCATCCACTTTGCTACTGCCACTATTCAGCCCACTGTTTGGTCTTCTAAAACTGCTGCTCTAGCAGTTGCTGTAGTGGCCAGGGACTGCTAAGCCTCTATGTTGTCCTATAATAAAGTTAAACCATTTTTTTTTTCCTAAGGAGAGAAAAATGACTAACTCCTAACAGAACAACACAGCTATAAATCCTCATAAGTGGGTAGAGATTAACAAATCCTTCGACGGTCATCATTTTCTTGACCCATGGTTTTCCTGGTAAATAGATTATTGTTGTTGTCATTTCTTCTTTTTCTCAATTTGTACTCAAAAGCTGTTCTCTTGATGTTCCCATTGTGTTTAGTTTACTCCTTAAATGGGTTAGAGACAAATAACAGTAGCGAGTTGCTATCTGTAGTTTGTTATTAAATAAATGTCATCTCATTCAACTTCAGTTAAGAACTTGGGAATGAGGAGAGAAATTGATAGAAACAAACAATCAAGTTGAACAATTCTGTGGAAGCATTGAGAATTGAGTTATCTCTCCTTTGAGGGTTTCTTCTGTCACAAAGAGCAGATGCTCAAATTACAAATTGCAGTGGATATTAATGAATTTCCTTCTCTTCAGTTCTCTTTATTTATGTCTGTTAAAATGAAAGAGAAAAAACAAAAATATGGAGGAGAAACTGTGTGTATAAACAGGAAGAAACCATGTGTATAAACACAACACCAAAGAGTGTTTATATAGGTAGAAAAAGATTAATTATAAATTAGAGGATATATAGTTTCTTCTAAATCAAAGATAAAATAATATCCTCTAAACAAAGATACTATGTTTAAATACTTTATTTTCTTATTTCCAATACTCCCCTTTAGGCTGGAGTTTACTAAGCTCTCAACTTGTTAGAAGAAAATAATTTTTTCCTAATAAATAATTAGAAAACATAAAAAAAATTGAGTTCCATAAAAAAAAATAGTTTGAAAAACAACTCAAGGATGCTGGAGAAGTTGGAGAGAAATGCTAAAAGATAGCTTAGCTAGATAGTTGGAATCATTGTCAACAAAAGAGAAAGTTCATGGCAAGCAAAACAAGGTCTGCCATTCTTGAAACAACATTTGGAAGCTTCAAACCAATAATGTTTGAGATCTAAATTATTCAAACTTGAAACAAAGTCTATTGCTTCTAAGACAGAGATGAAAACAATGCTTCTGAAACATAGTTGAGACTAGTGCACTTGAGACATAGACAGAGACCAACACATATGAGACATAAACAGGACTAGTGCATCCAAGATGAAGATGAGACTAGTGCATTTGGGACAAAGATGAGGCCAATGCACTTTACGAATAGGTAGTTTGAAAGATTTTGGTCACAATGATGATGGTCTCGTAAAAAAACTCGCTAACAACATGGTAGTGGGTAACGGCAGGGAGCGACAATAACAAATTTTTTCACCAGAAAATAAGTGGCGAGTAGAATGACAAACTGGAGTTGTACATGACTTGCCAAACATTTATCTCTGGATATAGTAGGTCTATTGGACAGACACAATTTTCAAGAAAAAAATTGTTGACAATGTGGTAGTGACTAATGACAGGGGTGGCAATAAAAAAATTTTTCGCCAGAAAATGAGCTGCAAGTAGAAGGACAAATTAGAGTTGTACATGATTAGCCAAACATTTATCTCTGAAGACAGCAAGTCCATTGGGCAGACACGTTTCTTGATATCACTTAATTAGACTTTGATACCATATTAAACTAAAAGAGAAAGAACAAAAATACAAAGGAGAAACTGTGTGTATAAACATGGAGAAATTGTGTATAAACACAACATGCATAAATGTTTATATAGATAGAAAAAGATTGATTACAATAAATTAGAGGAAATATAGTTTCCTCTAAATCAAAGATAAGATAATATCCTCTAAATCAAAGATAAACTAATATCTTCTAAATTAAAGATAAGATAATATCTTTTAAATCAAAGATACTATGCGTAAATACTTTATTTCCAACAATGTCACTAACTACCTCCCTTCGACTAACTAATATTTTGACTATTGCAACTACCCCTTCCTTACATTCCTAATTTATTTATGTCACTAAATCCCTCCCATTGACGGACTAATATTCTACCTAGTGCAACTACCTGTATGACATATTCCTAGCAACTTCTCTAATTTTCTTGCAGTTATAATTGGTTCAGCTTGATCTGGAAGGAGGGTCATCTGCAATTCAAAAGGTGTGAAAACAAAGAAGATGCAGCATAGAAAATTGACTTCTGGAAGGCCTTCTGGAACTGATGGCTCTGATTACTCCTACCGTATGGTAGTTGATTCAAGTTAGCTTCAATCTTCTACCTTAATCCCTCTTTATTTTCTTTTATTAATTTATGGTGTACATAATTTTAATATCTAATTAATTGATTCTCTATAGCTTACCTTTTAGCTATATCTTATTAATATTCTTATTGGTCTTTGTTGTTCAATATTACACCATTTAGGATATCAACTGGTTGCAAAGGGGAAGAAACGCCTGTCTCTGCACTTTATCATTGAGGTATCATGGGTTTTATTTATTTTTCCTTTTATTATTATTGGATGTCTATGTCAATGGCATTAGGTGTTCCATTTGAGGAATTTTATAATGGAATATGTTGAGAATTTTTTAATGAAATATTTTAGACAAGTTTTAGTGTGAATGTGTAATGACTTTGTTATTTAGTATGAACTGCTTTTGTGCTTCTTTGACAAAAGGTTATCCTTTTTCCCCCCTTAAAATTAACAAATTAATTATTATTCTAACAAGGGAATAGAATTACCCTCTAAAAGTCTAAAACCCACAAACCATCTCTCAACAGTTTCTGCAAACAGCCACCAATACACCAAACCTTTGCACCCTATGTCCTGCTATCTATCAAATGTCTCATCAACATGCACAACGTCCCTGACCGGTACCAGTGAGCCAAACTGCCAAGCCACTGCTTCAATAATCAAATTAATATATCTATCATATGCCAATATCTGTGGATATTGCTACCAGACTTATTAAATAAAAAGAGAATAGAGTACCAGGACCAAAATAGCCCAAGAAGACAGCAAAGATAAAATGATTGTCCAAGGAGCAAATCAATGTGAAAAAATAGAATTTATAGATTCTAGCTTTGAAATTTTGTCCTGTGTTGGGCCTTGAAAATTCCATTCAATAATCTCATCTCAGAATCTGCTCTGCTCCAACACCTAACAGCATAACAAACTTTGGGGTGTTCATATGTTAATGTTATGAGTGTCCGACGAATTTGTATATCTAGTTGTCTTTAAACAAACGTTGTTCTTTAACTAAAATTATACTGAACAAGATATTTGCATATGTAAGCTTAATTTATTTTTATGAACATTTTTTTAAAAGTAATTTTTAAAGTAACATGGAAACCACTAGCAGCCATAACAGCATTACCGTGATGTGGTTGTTTCTAGGATAAAGGTTTTGATTATAGCAGCACACGATAATTTTTCAGAAAGTGGGGATGCCTTGAGATTGTTCATCAGTAAAGAGCAAATGAAAACTGGGAGTATTTGACAACATTGGCATTCAAGAAAAGAAGCTGCCCTCAATTGTTTCAAAATGTCCCAGATTCTTGCGCTGGGTCTTAATGAGAAGGTTGTACCCATGGTTGAGTGTCTTAGGACACTAGGAAGAAAAGCTCCATGTAGTTGCTTCTGCCATAGCCAAGTTCCCTCACATACTTTAACAAAGGGTAGATTCTATAAATTCTGCTTTAGTATGCAGAAAATAGGTTATATAACATTATTGAAGTGAAATAGCCTCTTCACCTCTAACCAATCCAATGACATCAAAACATATGAAACTGACAGTATTATCAAATAGTGTTCTCTTTGTTCAGGATTTATGTTCTAGTAACTAGCAGTGAAGAAATTACAAAACTGAGTACGAAAAAACTGAAGCATGTTTATTTTTCCAACAATCCTTAGAACTGAAAATTTATATTTGCTTTTCAGTTTCCATCGTATATAAATCAACAGCCTTATGGTTGAAAAGTTATTTTATGACGCACAAATTGATTGAGAGAAAAGCCTCTCCTTCAATCAGTATTGCTTATGAATTTCCAGCTAAAATAGCCTAATAAGTCACACTATTGATCATATATTGTTTCTGTCAAGCATCCTATCCATGGAACCTTGCAATTTTGCGGGGAATGGGGAAGAGCCAATTATGCATTATGGAATTTTTGAGGAATGGAGAACCATAGCCTGGGAAATTTATGAGGTGTCGTGGTGTGCTCATGGAAGCTACGAGCAAAGGAGGCAGTGTAATTATTCACTATGTGAAAATTTTAATGCCAATGCTTTTGATTATTCTCTCAGTATTTTATAAAACACATGTACTGATGTACAAAGGCTTATCCAGTGGGGAGAGCAGGTGATTGAATTGTGCCAATATCCCTTGGGCCTGAACCACATTACAAGCTCTGATTCTTGTGTCTTCTGGTGATTTTGGGAAATAGTTAGATACAACTAGGAACAAGGGTTAAGGATGGCAGCTCAATCTAATGCCTGGGTAAACATGATGTATTGACATCTTTACTTAGAAAGCTTTCTAACTGAAATTTCTGGATAGGAAAGGCCTCTACTAATTGGTTATGTCCTTTCCCTTAAAAAGAAAAGTTGGCCTTGTTTTGGTTCTTGAGGTACAACTCTACTTAACATGTTTATTTTCCTACACTAGACTACACTTGACATATTTGTCAAAGCGAGATAGAACCAATTAGATCAATTTGAATTCTTGATGGTCGTGTACTTCAATGAAAAACATTTATTAATTATGAAGTGTAGTCAACTACTTTGGGTTGCTCTTCAAACTACAGTTCATAATGAGTGTTTTTGTAATAAGAGTTAAGGATTCATCTCATGAAATTTTAGTGGATGCAAGCCAGGTGTAGTTTTGTAGTGTGACAATTTTAACTTCCTAAATGCTAGTTCATAGCCATGCAGTATCATTTCTTTAGCTAACGAGAATTTGTGATTATAATTGCTGAATCTGTATTCTCCAACTGTTGACATCTTTGTTTTTGTCTAATATATGTTAAAATTTGAAATTGTTCCTTGCAGACTGTGCTGCTATTAATAGGAGTGATATTTGCGTATTTACCAGGAAAAGAAGCTGATACTCCAAATACAGTTGCCTATTCTTCTGTTATTGTTAGTGTTGTTTCACTAATAATTGGGAATATAGGTAGTAGCTAAATGCCTAAACCCAGAGTTCTTTACTTTCCTTCATATTATATTAAGCTTTTTATTTAAACTTCTTTAGTAAGCTCTGAATTTTGTGACAGGTCGAAGACGAAGCCGGTCTGGGTTGTTGAGATTTTATGCTGCTGTATCATCTATAGCAATGCTTCCCTTGATTGCTTCTCTTGCCAAACAGCATTTTCTGTTGAAGGTAAATATATCAGTGTTTGACAGTAGATTTTATAAGAAAAACTTCATTAACTATCAAGAAAGAAACATGGAAGCTGAGAAGTAAACATGTGATGTGAAACTAAATTCTAGGTGATTCTTGAAGTCAGGAACTATTGTCAATACTAAATTTTTATTCTTGTTTTATGGTACAAAATTCTTCATCTTATTTAGTATTAGTCATTCGTCATCTTGATCATTGTGTGGGGATTCACACACCAGTTGTGCTCAATCAGTACTTCCAACGTTGGTGTTTATTAACTAGGGGGTTTGGTTTTAGTTTCCCTTCTTCTAACAGAAATTTACTGGGTAGCTACATTTTTAAATTTGGACTAATGAGGGGCTACACAAAGAGGTCTCATGTGCTTTGGTGTCTAGTTTGGATTTATTTGTATCGTATTTATTTTTTCTTCCTTTTATGA
This sequence comes from Pachyrhizus erosus, assembly GCA_026544285.1. Taxonomy (NCBI): domain Eukaryota; kingdom Viridiplantae; phylum Streptophyta; class Magnoliopsida; order Fabales; family Fabaceae; genus Pachyrhizus; species Pachyrhizus erosus. The sequence continues at coordinate 24,303 of JAMLFT010000845.1, read as the reverse complement.
GCCTATTCCTCTGTCTTTTGTTCTTTTTTATCTAAGTGACTTTTCTCCACCAGAGACAAAACAAGTATTTGAACCTTACTTTTACAGGAAATTTCCGAGTTTAATTGTTTATTGTTTGGCCTTTTGTATTATTTCTTTTACTCCTCTGTTTGGCTTACGATTCCACAAAAGGCTCATGGCGTAAATGATATCGAACCATAAACTTGCAATTATATTAGAGTACATCAGAACAATAGTTGTATTGCACTAGCTTATTGGCTCTACAAGTTATGTAAAGTATCATAGTTCCATCACACAGGTTTAATTGTCTTCGTCTGTAGTACAGTTACACATATGCATAAGTGCATTGTTTCACAAGTATATGGTTGGAAGTTGAGTGTTTTCTTTCTAAATATTTATCATTGCTTGGAACTCTTCTGTAGGCTATCCAGGATTCTAATCTTCGGAGATCAGGGAAGTATGATGTCAATGATTTATTGCATTTTCACACCGGCAAGTTTTTCTTTTCAAATTCTAAATTTGTTGTTCTTGGTGCAAATCAGTGTCTTAATTTGATTATTTATAGTAGTAAGGGTAAGTAGGCTTTACGTCTTTGCAGGTTTGCTGTTATACATAGTAACCTTATTGGTGCTCAAGCTTTGTACCGTCAAAGCAGTTGTTTCCCTTCTCTTAAACATGGCGCCCCCCAAGAAAACCTCTTAGCTCCTCGTCGGTTCTGGGATCCAAATCCAATTTTCTTTCCTCATTCATCTATTTACAACAGATTGATCTATATCCATGACTATCTTCTATGAGACATTTTGAGGGCAGCTCAGAGAGAATTTTACCCACAAAACATATGAAGGGTTTTGTCGTTGTTTTGTTATTGTTTCTGTTTCGTTTGATTGGGTTCTAGTCTAGGGAGGATCTATTGAATCGTCACCACATAAACAAAACATAGTGTCGAGGATATAGTATTTCACCTTATTCCGGTAGTATTCCCTACATATTTTGTTAGTCCATTTTACAAAACAAATGTTTTCTGATGAGAAATGAGAAAATTCAATTGCCCTTTTTCAGCACACGTTTTATTTATTTTTCTTTTCACACGGGTGCAATCACTGAGTAGGAAAATAGGTGAAATTAATAAAAGAAAATCACACTTTTGATACTATTATGCTGAAACATTAAAATATGTAAGTTGGTATTAAAATGAATTACTTGTTATGAAGTTAGGAACTAATGGGGAAGTCCAGAGAGATATGCAAGGGAGGAGTTACGTTAATATAATTTACATTGGGAATAACTTTATATAAAATGTAACTGATAAGTTATATTATATATTACTTTAATTATTATGTCAAATTTTATAAAAAATTAATAATAGAATGATAATTAAATGATTCATATTTATATGTATTTTAAGAAGTATTTAGTTTGTCAATTTTGATGTATATAAATAGAATAATAAATAATTTTTAATTAATATAAATTTTTGTAAACATGATTTATAGAAAAGAAATTTTTAATTTATTTGAAAATAAATTATTCAATTAAAAATTATTGAATGATATAATAGTATAAGTTACATGGGTATGATTTCATTTTTTTTCATATATATATATATATATATGGGGTTTGCTAAGATATTTCTATGTATTTTAGAAGTGTTGGTAAATTGTAATCACGATTAATCTTAAAATACATTTAGATATAGCTTATTAAACGTATTTCTTTAGTTCTTCTAACAAATAAGTAGGAGTTTGTTAATAAATGTTTTTAGGATTTTTTAATTTATACTTGTTTTGTTAAAAAAAAAATATGCTAGTAAATTAAAACTGCGATTAATCTTAAAATACTCATAGGTGTAGCTTGCTAACATACTTCTAAAAAATAAGTGAAAGTATTTTAGTAAATTTATATATATATATATATATATATGTTTTATAAAGGTCAATTTTTTAAGTCTAAATTTTTTTTTGAATGAACTTAAGTCTTTTGTTTAACCAAATAGGCTTTATAAAAGTATTTACTTAATTTATTTTCTAATTTCACATTGTGGATTGGTTTTAACTCCTAATCATTCAAAATATGAAAAATTTTCATCATTCAAATGAAAAAAAGAGAAAGAATGTAACATCTTAGAAATTATTTTATAAATATACAACAAATATAATACATACATATATATGTACATACATACATACATTGTGGCGTAAGATATGATGAAGGTAAGTAAAGGTGCTAAGGGTGAGTTTGGAGTTGTCATATAAAGCGACAATGACGAGTGAGTTTATGCATTGTTGTTGTAATAACTCCATTGCTTGTGATAGAATAAAGTGTAAGAATTTGATCTCTTTTTTCATTACACACATCTTAACAACAAAGAGGAACACTGAGGCATAGTGGCGGTGTCAACCACATAGTGGCAGTATCAGCAACAGAGTCACACTTGATGATGGTGTATTGTGGGGAGAGATTTGTTGAAAATGGAGGTATAATAGGGGAAAATGATTGTGTTGAAAGTAAAAAAGACATATCTAGATCTTGACAGTGGAGTCAATGGTGCAAAAATAGTTGAAGATAAAGCAACACATGCAATAAAAGTGGGGTGCATAAGGGCAGATTGACAAAAAAGAAAAGTGCTTTATATAAGTGTAAAAGATAGATGTCGAGATGACAACAATTAGTGAGTCTTGTTTTGTATCTTGTTTACAAATCCTATTTTTGTTTTTGAAAAATAAATTTTGGAAAGGATTATAACACTTTTGAAAAGTAAGTTTTGAAGGTTTAAAATTTTAAGACTTTTTGGAATTTAATTTTTGGAAATAGGTAATTTTGAGAGAAAAAAAAATACACAAGGGTGACACATTTAGCATATAGAGTAGGTGCATTTAGCAATGACTAAATTTAGGCTTGAAAAAAAACCAATTTGACAGAACCGTATGGGCTAATCTAGGCTCATATGATTAACTATTTTTTTATGTTTATATATATTTCTTAATATTTTATATATTAAATATGCTGAATTTTTTTTTTGTTTATTTTTAGTTCTGGCCAATCTAACCTAGTAGCCCATATGATCAGGTTGGGTGAACAATAATATAACTAGTTTTAGAAAAAAAAAATTACCAACCACTTTTAATTTAAAGGTGTTTTGAATTTGAAAAATGAAAATGGAGAAACGAATTCTACTTATATATATATATATATATATATATATATATTATATATATATATATTCTTATTTTTAACGTTAGCTTAAAAGTATTTTTTAACTAAAAAAAGGTGTGCGAAATATAACCTTAATATAATTTGTCGGGAATTCGATCAATCAGCTTCTATGGTGTCGTCCTCCACCAGGGTTATTCAAAATGAGTTGTGATGCTGTTGGTGGAGTGAGCATGAGGGATGAGTTTGAGACTTTCAAGCTGAAATTGGGGCAATTCTGTTGTGCATTCAAGTGGCTTGTTTAAGAGGCTTTAAGGAATTAATGCATGTTTGTTTTACAGTTAAAAAAGTACTTTTGACATAAAAATAATTCTATAAAAAAATTCAGATTCTTACTTGTATTTTCATTTTACTTTATCCGATATATTTATATTGAAACATGAGCATAATACTTTTAAGTTGAATTCAAACATACTATACTCTTACAAATTGTTTGAATGTGATTTGTAATATTGAGAATCAGGAAGAAAAATTTTGACATGGATACTCAATTCCTCATTTTTTATTGTTTACTGTCTTTTTTATGTAATGCTGTTATGACTAATGTTAGTTCGATTTATTTTCCTTGTGAATTTAAATAAATTTTCTCTAGTGAGACTTTAGTCCTTTACTCTATAATATATCTATAAAATTCTGTGAGTCAAATAAGAAATTATTAATTAACAAAGTTTTTTTTATTTGCAGAAATTAAAATCATATCAGGAAGTTTATAATTTATTTACATTATTTGACCAGCTAAGCTAAACATCCTTAATTATTATTATTAACAAAAGTAGATGTCCAACTGAATGGTAATAAAACGAAAAATACGAAATTGAATAAGAAGATTGGGAAATAAATAAGTTAGTAAAAAAATAAAGAATGAAACTAATATATATTTCAAGACAAAATAAAAAACTTAAATGATAAATACAAATTATAGATTTAATGATGTTTATAGTCTCTTAAATTTGAAATAAATTCAATTTCAATTTCTCAAACTTAAAAAAAATCATTTTAGTCCTTTAAATTTTAAAAAAATAATTTTAATTTTTCAAATTTTTTGTTCAGAGACTAAAAATAAATTTAAAAAATTATTTTAATTTCTCAAATTTAACATTTAAAAAAATATTTTTTTTAAAATTTAAATAATTAAAACAATCTTTTTAAATTTAATAATATGTATGATAAAAAAACTGTAGAAAAGTTTTATATTGTGGTCGAATAATAAATTATTATGTATAGTAAAATTAATAATTTTTATAATAATGATTTAAAAATTATATCAATTATAATTTATAGCTAAAAGATTGTATAAAACTATTTTATAATATTTATAAATCACCGTTAAACTTTATTTACAAATACAAAACTGTACTAATAATTATCATATAAGAAAAGAAAGCTGATCCAGCAAAAAAGTCTGATAAAATTTGAAGATGATTAAATTCTTGAGCATATTGATCACCAACTGTGTGTATGAAAAAAGCTTCACTAAGAGAGGTGAAATCCACTTTAGCTGTCTCTATGAAGCGATCTCTATAGGCTTGAAAGAGATTAATGTGTGGGTTTTCGCTGAGAAGTTGCCCTTCATTCAAAATAAAAAACAAAAAAAAAAGCATAAGAAACTTCTGCTATAGCTAAGACAACATGTTTGTCACATAATAAATATACAGGAATTTTGAAAGGGTTTGAATTTTGTTAATTTTACATATTTATTTCAATTTCTTGGCCAGTCCATTTCCGCATTCGTTCAGATGCTTGCTCAACCTGAAATTTGAGCTTAATTAGAAATGAAAAGAAGAAGATCCAATATATAATTGTTTTTGTTCATTGTTTAGTCAATTGTTTTAGTTGATGATTACCCAGAAAAGCACTGATTCTCACCTCCTTGTTCCAGTTTGTTTTATAGACAATGATCAACAAAATGAGCGTTTGCAACGCTGTCCCACAGATCATTCCAACCCAAATACCCTGAAACAACATTTTCCATCGTCTATTTAGTCTCTACTCTCTAATATTACTAAATCACTCGATTTCCTTAAGTTTACAACCATAACCATAACTTAATGTAACAAAATTGCCATCTATTGCCTCATCAATTTGATGATGAAATTGGCTAGTTTTGATTTGAGTGATAATGGTGTACTTTACCTCCACTCTATAACCCAAATTGTAACCCAAAAAGAAGCCAAGAGGGAGCCCCATGATGTAATAACAAATTAGATTGATGTAAGCTACCAAAGCCTGCCACCCTCCTCCCACAGCAACACCTGCAAGAATTTAGAAACATTTCATGATTTGCTTATTACACAATAACTTTATTATTTTTACAAAACATTAAATAGATCTAAAAAAATATTTTTTATTATTTAAAATTGATTAAATAAAGTTACATATATAAACAAATGTACATATATAAGTAATGTTTAATTAAAAATAACCCTTAAAAGTAATGATGTTGGAGATCATTTTAATTATTTGAAAATCGTTACAGTGTATTGAGATTTTTGTGTATATTATACCATTTTTTTAATTATTTTAAAAATATTACATGGTGTGAAAAATTACTTTAAATACTAAAAAAAAGAGAAAAAATTATGGAATCTCACGTCTAATTTATATAATAGAAGTTATTGAGATGCTCTTACCTGATATAACTGGCTGAATACTATTGAGAATCATGGTGATGCCAAGAAGGCCTGCTAGTTTGGAAACTGCTTTTATCATCTCTTTACTGGTAGTGTAAATGAGAGCAAAGTAATCTTTTGTAATTAAAATAATGATTGCACAAACTATCCCAATGAGGAGGGACTCAATAATTGTGACAACGACAGAATATTTTGCCGCTCTTGGGCGTCCTGATCCAAGCTCATTGGAAACCCTCACACTGAAAAAATGAAAAAAAAAATAAAAATAAAAAATTCATTCCTAGAAGTTGTAAAATAACCTTTAAGCTAAGGTTGGGGAAAAAAAAATCAGCCAAAACTTAATAATTTACCTAATTGCTGCATTGATCCCTATAAATAACATTCCTTCCAATCCATTGATATTCATGCTGAAGGAGTCAAAACAGAATAAGTATCAAATCAGCACCAAGACTATTTAAGATAACAATCTTAGAAAATAACTTTATTAATACTGTTCCATGTCCTATGTTGCAGTTTATCAATTAGTAATTTTAGAAAAAAAATGAATTAACTTTTTCTATAAGCTTAAAATTAATTGATGTATAAATTAAAACAAACTTTTAAAAACGTTAAAAGGAAGAACTTTTATAAATTTATATATAAACTAATTTTTATCTTATAAGAGAAACTTAATTTATTTTATTTTTTATTTTATAAATATTTAGTAAGAAAGTAATTTAAATTTAAATATGCCTTTGTCTAAAACTATATGCACCAAACTGATTCATCATGTGAACTCTCTCACAGTGTAGGCAAAGAATCAGAATTGAGGAGGATTAAACGAAAGAAAAGGAGGAATTCCATCATTTAATAAAACATCAATGTCAAAAGTATGAAAACCAAGAAGCATGTGTTGAATATCACCCCAAAAACTAAGGCCATTTGGTTTTAGAAAAACTTTTCATTTTAAATTTTTCTATCTTCACTTTTAATTACAAAAATATATTTTTTTTTTATTCTGTCTCCCATTTTCAAAAGTGTGTATAGCCAACACTGAAAACACAGGCCATGTTTAATTCCCTAATAATTTTTTGTTTAAAAAATTATTTTCTAAAATAATTCCACACTTCTTACCAATTAATTTCTCATCTAAAATCTTAAGTTTTGAAAATTGCTTTAAAACAAGTGATATAAAAATGAAAAGACAAAAAAGCTAGGAGATGTTTTTTATCCTCTTCTTCTATTCTCACAAAGTGGTTAGAGGACAAACAAATTTTAGAAAATACAGATTTGTTTTCACTATTTCTGATACAAAATTACGAAAACAGAAAACAACGCGAAAAGAACTTGTTGAGTCCTAGACTTGTTTCAATTCGAGGTTCGATAAGGGGAAATATAGTTGTTTGGATTTGATCTTACCATATTGAAAGAGAACCAACAGCAATAACTGGATTGTCAAGGTGTCCACTGAGTCCAGTCAAGATCATAAAATACCAAACCTCTAGGCAAAGCATGATTGCTGAAGCAACAGACAATTTCACAAAGGCCCAAAGATCCTTAAATGCTAACCATGAGAAGCCTCTCCACCCTTCCTTGCACCAACCAATCACATAGGCCGTTTGAGCCAAAGCAATAATCCAAGCTGTTATGCAATAGGCTGCAGCAGCACCAGTTGTACCCAAAGCTAACACTTTAAGTAAAATGTATAGAAGTATAATATGAAAAATAAGGGCTACAAAACCCAGCCATGCCAGAAATCCCACTTTGGTTTGTGATTGTAAGAACTTTTGGGTGGGGAAATTGACGGCTAGAGAAAACATCTGAGGGATGGATTGAATGGTAAATACTCCTGCTAACTCTGCAATTTGACGATCTTGTCCAAGGAATATCAAGATTGACTCAGCATAAATGTATATTGGCAAGAGGCAGATGCATCCACCCAATAAGATTAACCAAGAACGTTGCATGTAAATCCCTATCATTTCTACTTGTCCAGCACCAAATGCTTGCCCACATAAAGTCTCTAGTGCACTTGCCATCCCAAGCTGCAAATTTGATGCAAAAATTCAATGCCCCCTTTTTTAAACTCAGGCAAAAAGAGGTTAATTTACAATTTATTCCCAGAAAGTGACAAATTGTGTTACTTTGGACCTCAATAGTACATCTCTAACTTAGTAAGAGAACTTGTTAACAAATTCACATTTTCAAGGATCAAATTGTATATGTGAGCAAAAAGTACAATGTGGTGAAGAACTTGCAAGCACTCAGCTTGACCATTAACGGAAATTTTGATTTTATACAAAAATCAACAACCTCAAGTCCAAGCAAGCTGGGCTAAACTCGAGATTGGTCTCCCATACTTGAGTCTTATGAGTCTGATTGTTCAAAATTGAAGATTATGTTTCGTTTTACAAAAAATATATATTTTAAATTAAAGCAAATATATGAATTTCAAAATTTGGGAAATTGTATGCTTAAATTCAAATTGTTTCCAATAATAATGAAATATAGGATATTTATTTTTAATAAATTCTATTTTCTATTTTCTATTTTCTATAAAGCTCGAATCTGATTCTTAACTCACTGTAAATAAAATCCTATTGCTAAGGAACAAATATGACTGCACCAGAACAAACAGAAAAAGGTTAGGAGTTTAGAATTCAAGCCTTGTAGAATAAATTAGAGTAGCTAGGGTGCCTAAACCTTAGGCGATTGATGGTTGTCTAAAGTTAAGAAAGAGAGTGCTAAAGTTTTAATTGAGTTGTAATTCTGATTATTAAGAGTGATTGTTAGTAAATTGTTATTCGAGAATTTGATAGTTTGAAGATTTATATTTGTGGTGAAAGAGATTGTCTATTTGATGGATTGTTATAAGTGATAACATAATTAACTCATTATTTTTAGGTTACATTTATTGGGGGTGTAAATTTAGGATTTGAGAATGAATGTTTATTTGAGGAGTTTTTATATTTGATGACATAATTAACTCGTCTTTTGTAATTGTTATATGTAGTGAAATCTTTGAGTTACAACTTTAAGACTTAATGTATATCAATTCATTGAACAATATAAAATTATTGATGTCTTTATATGAGAATTATGTAGGATTGAGATTTGAGAATATATATTTCTTTCTCACTAAATTAAATATATGTGAATTATTGGGATCATTTAATTAACAATTCAAGATAAAATTCAAAACCACAAAAGTTTTCATCAGATTGTGTATTAACTATTAACTACAGAAAAGTGTCAGAAATGTAAAAAATTAAGACAAATTAAGTCATCAATTTTAACGTAAGGGAGGAAATGTTTAGGTTATTCAAAACAAATGTTTCATAACAATTTCAACCAAGCAATAATCTATATTGCTGTTTAAATAGGAATAAAAAAAATATGGGAAAAGAATCTAAGAGTTCATAGAAGTTAGAAGCTAACCAAGAAGCCAAAAGAGAAATTTGAAATCATAGATAGAGAGAGTGAAACTGCAGAGAGTTCTAAATCTCCAAGATGGCCAACAAAGATACTAGTGAAGAAATTGACAGCATAATTGCATAGTATGCTGAAAGCAATGGGGCCAGCAATTGCCCACAGCTTTATAGATTCCATAGAGAAAACATTTTTAAAATCTGCAAAGCCACTTATTTCAGCGTAGTCTCCTCCATTTGTGTCAACTAGACCCTCTGGAGCATGGTGGAGCTCTGTGGTCTCCATGGAATTGGGACCAGCGAACAATGGTGTCTCCCCCTTTCCTGTGCCTTTTCCAGGAGAATTTTCATCAAAGGATGAGCTGCTGCTCTCTCCTTCATTGTTTTCCTTGTTTCCCTTACCTATTTTGGCAGATTTTCTTTGAACCCTTTTTGTGTTTCAGGTGTTAGAATGAAACGGTTGCTTGCAAAACTTAACTCATGCAAGAGAATTGGCAGAAAAAAAAAAGGGGCCTTTAAAACAAGGAGAAAAAATGGTCTTTGCTGATGGTTTTTATTTGTTTCTATTTTCTTCCTGTTTCGTTTATTGTTTCTTTGTTTACAGAACACAATATTTTTTGGCTATAATTTAGGTTTGCCTTAGAGTGAAATCATCTAGACCAAGAATTGGATGAGAAGACTGAGTCTCCTCCATTCACTACCTAACAAAGAGATTGGTTATTTCTCAGAAAAATGACCGTGTTTACTGATTTGTGCGTTTTTCTTTGCGTTGGTCAAAGAAATCATAGAATGACACTGCATAACATCTGTGCATCATCATCACATAAATATAGGGATAATCACATTCTCTTAGATTCCTGCTGCAGCTAATTACAAGAGGGGGGTTGAAATAAAAATTAAGAAATTGACATCTATTTATAATGTATTAATTTGGAATCGCTAGTTATTTGATTGATATGTCGATAACATGAAAGTTTCTTCGATAATCATATAATATATTATATTGATTTGTTAGTTTCTCTTTGATGTACTTATTATGTTGATTTGTTAGTTTCTCTTTGATTTACTAATATTTCTTGATTTAGCTTTTCTTAAAATGAGTTACATTTCCTTTAAATTATTTTAATTAAGTGTTGGTGTTACTATTTGAACTAATTATTTTGAGTTACTATTTGAATTGTTTAAGTTATCTTAATTATGCTGTAAAAAAGTTATCTTAATTATTTGAGTTACTATCTTAAATTGGTTCACATTTCAACTTAACTCCATAAGCGAAAACCATAGAACAAGTACAAAAAAAAAAGATGAAAGAGTATATTTGGCCAATCTTTATCCATTGTCACGATTTATGCAAATTCTAACATTATTTGCTCATTACAATTGGAATAAATTTTCAATATATTAATTAACTTAAAGGTTCACCCATTCAAAATATAGGAACTAATCATATATTTTATTGTGAAGATTTTACCAAATCATTTTTATTTAAATTACATAACTATTTTAATAACATATTGTACATAAAATTGATCATTAATTTGATTTTTTTCCCTATAATATATAAACTATAAAAAATGAGTTATCTGATTTTCATATATGAGGCTTCTTCCATAACGACATCATACATTAGTTAATTTGCTAGCTTTTGCTTGATTTGTTTACTTTTCTTGATTTAGCTTCTTCCTGCACTAATTTCATTTTCTTTAAGCTATCTTAATTGTTTGAGTTAGTATCTGAATTGTTTAAGTTATCTTAAAGATTTAATAATCATACACTAATAATTAAAAGTAATTTTATACTATCAATTATTTAAAATTATTATAAAAATTAATAAATTTATCATATATAGTAATTTATAATTACATAATGATATAAAACTGTGTATAACCTATTTTCTCTTATCTTACTTATTTAAGTTACTATATATATTTAAACTATTTCATATTCTAACCTAACTCTAGCTAAGTAAGGTAGAACATGTATACAAAATAAGATCAAAAACATTTTTTTTCCATTTTCATTCTTGTTGCAAGTCTTAACAATCTTTATTCATTATATATTAAAATTAATCTTCAGTATATTAGCTTAAAAGTTCACCTGTTGCAGATAAGAATTAATCATATATTTTATTATAAGATTTTTTTTTCAAATCATTTATATTTACAATGTAATAATTGTTTTAAACATTATCATGCACAAAATTAATCATTTTTTTATTGTAGTATATAAAGTATGAGGAGTAAGTTATTTGATTAACAGTGGAATTTTCGTTAATAATCATGTCATATTTTTTTTATTCGTAAAAATTAAACTCAAATATTAAAGGTTTATAAGAATTAAAGAAGATCTATGATTAATTTACAACAGCTCATTTAATAAATTGAATAAGAGCTCTTTAATAATCACATTATATATGAGGTTGATTTTAACAATAAACATTGCATAATTTGTGAATTAACTTGATTGATTAAACTTATAAAAAAATATAAATTTATTTATAAAATTTAATGGAAAATATTGTTCTACTACGCTGTTCATGTTTTGCTCACACGAAACTAGAGAGGAAGATAGCTCAAGGTTTGTGATGATGAGGTCTACAATAAGAAATGAGAATTATTTTCAAACAGTTAGGGAATTAATTATGGCTATCATCAGATTTTGACCATCGTTTACTGATCATGATCGAATCGATTGATTATTAGTTGAATTGTATAAGGTGATTTATATTAAAATAATATTAATATAAATAATAAACATACAATATATATTTTTGTTCTCCCAATTCGAGCCGGTGTAATGGCAATCGTGCTTATTTTAAGCACAAGGTCCTTGGTTCAAATTCAGTAAAACATTTCTCTCTATGAATTATTTATGGTATCTCTTAAACAGAAGCCTGATAGATATTATAAATATTTAGAGAAGGAATAAGGTAGCAGTAGCTGACATCGTACGCACCCTCCCCATTTGTTTTCTTTCACCTTATATCTTCTAATCCTAATTATATTTTTTGCCAGAGTTTCTCACTCTATTTCTTCTTCTCACTTCATGATTGTTTGGATCAATAGCCACTTGTCTCATTCCTCCAACCGAATTTGTTAGGCCAGGTGTTATTTCTCATATGTGGCATTCTCTGTCATAATAATGTTGCCAAGTGGATGGTCATCTTTCCTTTGTGCACCCAACTAGGTTATTTGCAGCTCTCGAGCCAGAATCGTGATGTTCAATGAATATACGAAAGCTTTTTTTTTTTTTTATATCTGCACTGTAGTTAGAACCCTAGTCTTTATTAGCTCTCAATACTAATTATCATCCTAGAATGGTGCATGCCATAGACGAGGAGAGAGCTATAGCCTCCCATCCTTCTACTGAAAATACTGCATCCTTCTTTCACACCTGCTTTAATGGACTCAATGCACATGATGTAACAAAATGCTTATATTTTGTGTGGATTTGGTTTCCAGGCGTTGGGATACTCTCAGTTCCGTATACTGCTGCATCTGGGGCTGGTTAAGCTTGGCTCTTTTGTTTGCTATTGCCACCGCAACATTTTACACTGGCATGTTGATTAATAGATGCACGGATAACAATCCCAATATCAGAACCTATCCTGATATAGGTGAGCTTGCATTTGGAAAGATAAGAAGGCTAATGATATCATGCTTAATATACACGGAACTCTACTTGGTTTCAGTAGGGTTCTTCATTCTAGGAGGTGATAACTCGAATAACTTATTTCTCACTGTGGAGATTCAGACACCTGGCTTGATAATTGGTGGGAAGAAACTATTTGAGTACACTTTCTTATGTATCTGCAACTGGAGTGTTTGCTTCTGCTGTCATCATCCTGCCAATATCATGAACTCCAACATTTGATATAGTTTTCATCAAAAGGGAACTCTTGTTAATTGGAAGGGAATCCCCACAGCTGTTAGCTTGTATGCCTCTTGCCATTGTTCACTTCCTGTCTTTCCCACGCTGTACAATTCCACGAGTAACAAACACCAGTTCTCTAGTGTAAGTGCTTTACAAATTTTATATATTTTGGATGTGTTTTGCTTTTAATCTCTATGGAATTAACACAAGTGCATACCCTAATAAAATAAGGTGACACTTATCTTTGATTTGATTGAATTAAAGTGGTAAAATAATTTAATCCTATCTATGTAGCTTTACTTTCTTACTTTCTTTTATCCCAAATGAATTTTAATTTTTCTTAACATTGCAGATACTACTTGTAAGCTTTCTGTTGAGCGCTGCGGGTTATGCATCCATGGCTATAATTGGTTACCTAATGTTTGGTCCAGAGGTTGAATCACAGGTGGCATTAAACCTGCCAATAAGCTCAAAAGTAGCAATATATACTGCCTTAGTAAATCCCATGTCTAAGTTTGCTTGGATGGTAACATCTATTATTTGTTGTATTTTGAGTATTTCAAAAGATTCTAAGTTTTATATTGAGTAGTTTAGTTTATTTTAAAGTGTATATAAAAATATGTGATGAGATTATTTAAATTAAATAGTAAGTGACATGAGTCTTGAGCATATGAGTTTAGATCTTATACGCTTGATGTAATATAAATTATCTAATTTTTCTCTTTGTGCATACAAGTAAATGAAATCATTGTATATATTTTTTAATATTATATTTTATTCAAAAACTAAATCATTTATGTTTTAATAGAAATGTTGTTTAAATTAATTTAAACTATTTTAAATATTTTTTTATTACCGTTTTAACGCAAATTGTCTTATTTTTCTTCTTGTGCTTGTGAGTAAATGAGATCATTATAAATATTTTTCAAAATTATATCTTATTCGAAAACTTGATATCATTTATGTTTTAATAGAAATTTTGTTTAAATTAATTTAAATCGTTTTAAATACTTTTTTTTATTATCATTATAAAGTGTATTATTTTTTATTAATTAGTATTAATTATGTGATTTTATTTTCAAAAATGATATGACCATTGTTAGCGATCATGTGCCTATAAAAAGAGTTATTTTTCGTCTTTTTCAAAGCACAAAAAGAAAATTTTATCCTCTCCTATTACTGGATTTTTTTCTTTCATAGCTTTGCTAACCAATTCCTAATCTCCCTTCCTACATGGTAAGGACCTATCAATCTTAGGGAATTTGTGTACTACATGGATAAATTATTAAGGACAATGTATAACATAGTCTTAGATCAAACATTGTCATTTCATTATTGGTAAGACATTATAAGCAACAACAATATCAAAGATTTAATGATTGACCACATGGATGAGAATGAACCATATGTGCTCGAACCTGTTATTGTTGTCAACTATGCTCGATTGTTCTCAGATGTCTCAAAAATTGAAGTGTTTGAAGTACAAAATTGAAGTAGATGGCAGGAGAGTCTACAACGTTATGGACATGAGCAAAGTTGCTTTCACCCTCATGAACCCAAACCACAACCTTTTGTAGACATTAAAGTCATTAACAAGTGGATTTTCATGTATAAGGTATGTTGTCATACTATTCTCACTGTGCTTTCTAATGAGTCATTCGATGGCTATTAATCTACCAAGGAAGCGAAGGCCATTTGGGATTCGATGATCCTCAAATACACTACTGAGGATATTAGGAGGAACAGGTTCATCATACGCAACTACTATTGCTAAGAGATGACCAATAACAAGGACATTAAAGTCCAAATCAATGAATACCACAAGCAATTGGAGGACTTGAAGGTAAAAAATCTTGTTCTCCTTGAAGACTTCGTAATAAAACTACTAATTGAGAAGCTACCAGAATCATGGATGGACTACAAGGAACAACTAAAGCATAGGCACAAGCAGATGGCACTGTCAGACTTCATCACTCACATCATCATTGAAGATACCAACTAGAAGGAAATCAAGATCGTTGTTGTAAAGAAAAAAACTCTAACATTAAGGGAAAACATGTTGGAGCACAAACCAAACCAAAACCAAAAGAGGTATGACCAAAGACATTCTAATCACAATAACATAAATAAAAATAATAGTTACCCATGTGCCACTAATTCAACCTTCAAGAAGGTCTTTTTGTTTTGTTTGTGGAAAATCAGGTCATCATGCTTCTTAGTGTAGGAAACTTGTTGTGACAAATGAAAAACCTCCTAAGCCCAAAGCTAACTTGGTTGAGGGTGAAAGGGATGATATTATTGTTGTAGTCATTTCTCAAGCAAACATTGTGACCAATGTGAGCAAATGAGTGGTAGACTCTAAGGCTACTAAGCATATATGTGACAATAGAAATACTTTTACCCCCTACACTCTTGTGGGGGATGGAGAAGAACATGTTTACCTCAGTGATTCTAGTACTACTCCAGTTTTGGGAAAAAGTGAAGGTTCTTCTAAAACTCACATTTGGAAGGACTCTAGCTTTGAGTGATGTGCTACATGTGCTCACTATCAAAGTTAATATTGTTTTTGTAGAACTATTGGAGAAGGTTGAAATTAAAGTGTAATTTTAATCTAACAAGATTGTAATGACAAAAAATAATGTCTTTATGGGTAAGAGGTACCATGATCAAAGACTCTTTGTACTCAACATTTATGAAATTATCAATGAATCTGGTTCATCTTCTACTTACTTGATTGATTCATATGATATGCAACATATTAGACTAGGACATTTAAATTTCTTGTATGTTTTCAAAATGCAAAACCTAAGAATAATTAAGTTGCATGATAAACAAACTAGGAAATATGAAATTTGTGCTGAATAAAAAATAACTACAAAGACGTGTCACTTTGTACAATGTGATATGAATCCTTAGGCTTAATTCATACAAATTTAGTAGACTTAAAACAATATATGACTAGAGGAGGTAAAATTTAACTTTTATCGATGGTTTTACTAGATACACTAAAATATATAATAAAAAATAAATATGAAACGTTTGATATGTTTCTTATATATAAATTGAGGTAGAAAACCAACTAAATAAGAAAAGAAAAAAGGGTTAGATTCAATAGGGGAGATAAGTACACTTTGTTCAATGACTTTGTGAGAAGAAAAGGATTATATATGAAGTAACCCCACCTTATTCACCCAAGTCAAATGGAGTACAAAATAAGAATAATTTTTTTGGTGGGTTGGACATAAATAATGAAAATAATGTTATTTAAGATGAAACGACATGTAATAAAGATATCATAGCCTTTCAATATGAGATGTTATTTAGATGAACAAGATTTGTGCTAATGCTTTAGAATGTGTCATTGATAATGAAACTATCATTACAATTGACGTCAAATTATGAATAATTAAGGGTAGAAGTGAGATATATTCTCTATTGTATGCTGACGAGTATACGTGGGTAAGGACGATCGTCATTATGTACCAAAAGCATGAAACGTCACACAAACTTGTATTTAATAAGACTAAATGGGGGTTTGAGTTGAAGAGATAATTCTTAGAGCTTGTAAGATGATAAGACAAATTGATATACGATGAATTATTTAATCACAAGTTGACAGATATTGGGGATGTAATGTCAAGTTGCGAGGAGTTTAACATAAAATTGACTTGAGTGTTGAGGTGAGGGCAAATGCTCAATAAGTCATATGCCTTAAAGCAAAGTAAGATCATTGAGTTTAGGGATTTTAGTAGCAACGAATTTTTTTGAGATAAAATACGACTAACTAGATTTTGGGACATGTGATATACAAAAGAGAGTAATGTAAGAAGAGTATGTTTGTATGTGTGTGCATTGTTTGTTTGTGTGAGATTGACATCTTACCTATGTGTTATTTTATTTTTTTAGACGAAGATGTCGCACTAGATTTCAGCATACCGACTTTGGGTGGCTCTCCATGATGAATAGTAAGACCATAATGATTACTTTGAAGAAGACCATTTTAGAGGTAGGATTAGGATACATATAACACCTATAGGGACAAAGTATAGAGAGTTGCTAACTTTTGATATGAACATGTGGTTCATCTAGTCGATGCCACTATATTTCCATACTGATTAACTTAGGTTAGATACATTTTTTTCCTATGTTACTTCACTTTCTAGAGCTACAACACCTAATTGCGAAAGGGTTGCTAGATCAAATTATTCGTTCTTTGGTCATCGATTTTTTCTTCTTATTTGATGATTTCGTGCTTATATTTTTCTAGGACCAGAGCTAGATTGATGGCTCCTCTTGAGGAGGATTTGATTGATGACAATACTAAGGATGACAAGGAGCTAGATGACAAGAAGGAGGGTGATCCAAATACATTGGCATTAGATGATTTTGATGAGGAGGTCTATGAAAAGTTTCCTTTGGTTTGAGGTGGGGCAAGTGGACAATAGAGACATTGCTCTGACTATTAGGAATTATTATTTTGAAATATATATGTTTTAATTAGACCTAATAATTGGACATGTATGTTATTTCTATAACTTTTTACCTATTGTTTATATTTGAAAGTACAATAAATTCTTGTGAATAATTGACCTTGTAAAGACGTGTGAGGGATTTTTATTGCACACACACATATATATTAGTAATGTTCAATATCAACGAATAATTGGATGATCATGAATGATTTTTGAGATAAATTTTCGGTGATAAAAATATATTCTTTATTATTATGAAAATATTTTAAAGATTTTACAAAAGTTTTATAAAGATTGAGTTGTAGGATTTTTAATTTGACCAAGATTACTTAAGTAAAATTTTAAAAGGATAATTTTAATTATATTATTTTCAAACAAAATTCATAATTAAGGACGTTACAAAACGTTTAGGGTTTAGGGTTTATAAATTTAGTAATCCAAAATTGAAAATTGTTTATTCTAGAATAACCAATCCACAATGTTAAAAAAACCTTCCAAAACTAGTAATCCATAATGTAATGTATATTTTGAAATAATTAATCCAAAATGTATAAAAAAGTTTAACTTTATGAATTGAGTAATTCATAACATTTAATTCTTATTTTAAATTATGTTTTTGGATTGCAATTTGTGTAATTTGAAAAACTTAAACTAGAATACTGTTATTCATGTTGCAAACTACTCCATTTGTTAAATCACATCCTATTTACATTTTGGATTCCTTGATCTGGTAATATTATCATATTAAAAAAAATAACATATAAACAAAGGAAGGTAATTTGAGAATTTTAAAAATTATAAATTAAAGAGGTGCAGGATGAAATTTGTGAGAAGCAAGAAATAACAATTCATGTATCATTGTTACTACTTCCATGTAGTATGTTTTATGTAATAGTGGACAAGTAGATAAAGATAAACCATGCAATACACAATATGGACCCTTTCAACAGACAGTTTAATATAAAGAAATAGCTACTTGTTTAATGAATTTTTAGTATGCTGTTGGAATGCCTAATTGCCTTTTCAAATTGCATCTTAAATGCTATATGAAAGGTAGTTGTTAAACGTACCTTCCTTAATTATTTAATATGCTT
The DNA here is from genome assembly GCA_026544285.1 of Pachyrhizus erosus. Lineage (NCBI taxonomy): Eukaryota > Viridiplantae > Streptophyta > Magnoliopsida > Fabales > Fabaceae > Pachyrhizus > Pachyrhizus erosus. Next base: position 5,617 of record JAMLFT010000845.1, on the reverse strand, counting down.
TCCTTTACTATGTTTTGTTATTAAACTTATTTAAATAACTCCACCCCTTAGTTTCCTCCCATCCAAATCCTAATATTCATAAAAAAAATTTCCCCTAAAACCTCTTCCAAATCTCAACAAAAAAAATAAAAATCCATTAATGCTTAGAAAGTTAATCAAGCATATAACTTAGCCGATCTTTAGAAAGAGATGGAGACACTTCTCTTTGTCCCTTAATAATGGGTGGAGGAGGAGGGAGACACCTCTCAGCATCTCATTCTATTTAACTACGATTTTCCTAGCCTTGAGTTCATCAACATACCCAAACTCACCAATGTACCCACAAAGCACCAGAACATAAAAATCGTGACAACACAACAATAAGTTGTTATTATATTCAATTAGGGGGAACAAAAAATGTTCGACTAGCTAGTTATGAAAGCTTTAGTCTTGGTTTATATAATAGAAACGTTTTTAAATAGCGAGTGAATGTGAAAAAATGTTTGTTATGATTATTTTTAAGTTGTGACAATGGTGAAAGTTATATTTAATCGTGACGTGCACATTTCTCCAAACACCGCTAAAGGGAATGACTAAGTAATTGAGAGTTAATCAAAACAGTTTGGTCTAGTATGAGTGACATTTTAGTTGTTATAGAAAGGTATTTGGATTGTTTTTCAATTTCAAAATCGAAAATCTGTAGGAAAGAGAGAATATCCTTTGTGTTTGTGAGTTGGTTATAGGTGTTAACGTAAATTTATTGAGAAGATGATTTGTGAAAATTTTAAAGTAAGATTTAAGAGAGGTATAACAGAAATAAAATTGAAAAAACTGTTTATGAATATAATCTTTCAATCTGGATGATAGAGAGTTAAAGGAAAGGAATATTTAAATAAATTTAATAACAAAAATAAAAAAGTATATTTAATAATTAAAGGAGATATATTTAATAATTACCATTTGAAGTTGACCTCATGCATCGGCCGTAACATAAATGGTATGCCCGCAAAAATTGGTGGTGTGAGAAATGAAATTAGCATTTTTTTTCCTTTAGTCTTTTGAAAAGTCTAAAGATTCTGAAAAAAGTAAGGGATGAATTGAAGAGGGAAAGAAAAGGTTATTACTTACTAGTTACATTCATAATTGGAGTTGCGAGGTATTAATGGAAAAGAAAGGAGTGAAGAAAATTTAATAGAAAATGGGTCTTATTGTATACCCGATAATTACTCATTGCAAATACAGCAAAAACACTGAACCCCCAGAATCCATCAGGATATATGTATATCTGTACAATGAAAATGTATTATGCATCCCCCCAAAAAAAATAAATAAATAATAGAGAAAATATATATTGTGAAAATTTTACAAGAGAATGGAGAACAGTAAATTAACCCAAGAAAAAAGCTTCTGTGAACATGAATGTTGGCATCTAGTGAATTGCTGCATTGTTTCACAAAATAATAACGGGTAAATTCTGACCAAAGGAATTGCATTTGACGAGATATGCTATATGGTGTAGCACTCGGTCAAAACCTCATGAGCAATGGCTGGGCCTACTAAAATGATGACTTTATCAATACACCAGGAATTGAAAATGAATCTGTAGCTACCATCATCTAACCAATTATCATACAATGATCTTCATCTATCTTCCATGCATTTAACAAGCTTTGAATTTAGAATAATCAAAGTAATTTATTGTCTGGTCAAAATATCATCTCCTGTAACATCAAAAGAAAGAGTATCGTAAACAATACTATTGTCAACAAGGAAAAAGAGTATTGATCATTTCCATAATCAAAATATCATAATTGATTTATTATATATATAAAAATAGTCAAACATCTTACACTGAAAATATAAAATAATTTTATATTGTCAATTAATTAGAAATTAATGTTGATATGACTTTTATAATATTTATTATAAAAGTCAACAAATTTATAGATGTAATTTAAACTGTCAATGCACCACTTAATTTTTCTTATTTTATTGTCAACAGCAAGTCAATAACCAATAACCAGCATCTAACTGGGATTGCTAGAGTTAGTTTGCCAAGAAAATACGGTAGGAGAAAACATTTTTTTCACTTCTTTTTTAATTTCCATTTTGGTCAAATCGTACAAAAGTCCAGTTAACATGATTATGGCATTTAGTGCATGTCTGAATCGATTTATTTTGAAGAAATAATCACTTATTTTTACCAGTTTCCTAAGATAGCTAATGAAAAACAAGCAATTATTTTTCCAAATTTAAGCATTACCAAACATGCATTTAATGGAAATGATCCAAGAGTGTGTTTGGAATAGTTACAAAAATTAGATTAAATTTGATAAAAAAAAAAAAAGCTGTTACAAGATAATCTAACAGTTGCCTCAAGAAGCTGTTACAAAACAACTTAAATTTGATAAAAAAAAACAGTTGTTTTTAATTTTAATCTACCATTCCAAACATGTTACTTTTTTTATACCCACACATGAGTTAAGTTGAGGCTTTTCATATAATACAGAATTAACGGAAAAGCCAAACCTGATCACATATTGGACAAGAGTCACTTCTTTCCATCCACTCAAGAATGCAAGACAGGTGAAAATGGTGTTCACATTTTGTCAAATTTCTAGGATTTTCAACATCATATTCTGCATTAAAAATAAAAAAATATTAAACTATTATTTTCATCATCTATGTGAGAAAGAGTACTCGTACCTCTTGCATGGCTGAAACATGGAAAATCTAACTCTGAAAATTTTACTTTTAATAACACAAGCAACTGTACCTTCAAGACAAATTGGACAGACATCCTCTTCTTCTGTTACTAATACTTGAGTTACGTTTGTCTTTGATACTTGTGCCTTCCTTGGAGATGTAGGAGCAGAGTTTGCTTGAGCTTTACAATCTGATTCTTCAACATCTTCACGTGTAATTGAAGTTTCAAAACTACTAACTGTTTCTCTGCCAGATTCAGAATCTGTTGATGCAGAACCTCCCAAGACCATATCATAAGGTAGAGGCACAGGAGGGGGCTGGAAAGTATCAGGCATGGATGCTTCCAGGTTCAAACCAACAAGAAATCCAGCATTGACTGAAGCATTTGTAATTGTACCATCATTAGATGCTAAAGACTCACGCTCTTCAAAAGTTGCTGGGCACTGCAAACAGGATTTTTTAGGCTTCAAATCATAAGCTCATCATAAATAATTATAAACCATAATCTAAAAGAACAAACAAATAGCCAGACCAGATTACTTTCTGGAGGTATTTAAATTTGAAAATTGAATAGAACAACGAAAACAATCCATTTCATACTACAAGTCTACAACTTCTCATTAGACATCCCCCAGGGGATCATGGCTTGAAGTACAAGAAAGGAGGAGCAAAAATAATAGGTCTTTTAGGAAGTGTAAAATATATTGCATAGTATCCATAACAATTTTGTTCAAGCTCCTAAGAAGTCTTCGAAAATTGCAATATGACAATGAAATCCTGAGATGATAATAATATACTCATTTTTTTCAGCATATTATCCATAAAAGCCAAGTCCAGGAGGCATAGAATATATAAATTGAATATGAAGAAAGTTATGGATTTTTATTTGATTTCCTTTTTATTTATCCACCAAAACTTAAAGGTGACAAACAAACAACGTAATAGAAATTCATTTTTAAAAAAGAAGAGAGAAAATAATTCCATTTGAGCTTTAATAATGTTCCATTATTTTGCTTCCACCCATACATCTTCCCCTACATTCCATCCAAGTAGCAGCTTTCCAAAATTCACTTTCAGCATCATGAATGTGTATTCCGTCAAGTTCCTAACTTGATTCAACAATAACAGTAATATTCACTAGCTCTCCTTTTTGCAAGGAATCTGATATTAAGTTAGAAAATGTGCCGCAGTCCAAAAAGCAGATGTTGCTAAATTACTACGCTAGAAACTGTTTAATCTTTTAATTAAGTGGATATTCAGGATCACTTCATCCAAAAGAAAATGAACATAGTAATTTTGTAAACAAAATAAAGCAGAAATTTTATCAAAACCGTGGTTCCTCTGTAGCAACCATTGAGGCTTCTAATAGCAAGTTGATTATGAAATAGTTTGAATTTTCCTTCATCAAGTAAATCTTTGCTGAATCATTGCTAATGCAAATGATAAAATATTACATTCGTATGATGTGAAAATAAAAGTGCTGAAGTGAGATTACTAGATAGATTCTTATCAGCTATGAGCTATCATATGGGCTTAAGTTACAAATCAGATCAGAGATGATAAAAAACTACTAACATAGTAATACACTGGTGCCCCTTGCAGATGAGGTTTTCTGGCAGAACAACAGCAACTTCCCATTTTCCACTAATTCTCTTGTTATTTAATCAAAACAATCATTGATAGTTTCGTTCTCTTCTGTTGTTTGACATCAAGAGGGAATCATATCAGAGGCCACCAGACTTTATGCATCTATTCCGCTATCACAAGCCAAAAAACAGTATTAAGGATTAATCCACATAAGAAACGAACTTACATTTCATAAAGCCACAATTACATCAACAGAAAATTCAAATTACACAAACAAACACAAAGTAAATTCAAGATTTCCATGGAAATTATTCTTAGATACATAATAAGGCCATATAGCCTATAGACTATAAGATAAAATTCATATACAGTTTCTTACATGTTTTTGGTGCGGCTCTCCAATTAGAATTATAGTTTTACCTCAAGAATCTGCCTAATAAAGGTTTACATTAAAAGTCAGCATAGGTTTCTGGCGTGAAACTCCAATTCAGATTGAAGATCAACACCAAAAGCACCAAAGGAACTCCATCTAAGCTTTGTCCTAGATTATAATGGTTGCAATAGAGTATAAACATAAATGCCTTGACAAGGAACATCAATCTTCATGTTTATTATGGCTATATTTTAACCAAAACCATTAACATCCCAGTTACAGGTTACTTGAAATAGCATATAAATTTTATCAATCCAAAGAATCAATACTATAGAAAGAAGAAGAGGGCAGAGAAACAATCAAACAAGACCCCTCCAAAAAAATCACAAACCAGACACAGCATCATAGAGGTAACACCTTGACCCGCAAAACCAAAACAACAACCCTTTTGACAGAACAAGAAAAGGGTGAAAAGTAAAAACCATCAGAACCAAATCCAGAGCATGAAACCCTATTTGCAAGGCATAAAAGGGTGGCCAAAACTCAAGTAGATGACCAGTTACGCTCCATGAAAGCAGAGAAAGCGAGGGGTGCAAGCAAAAAGCTTACCTTTTTGGAAAGAGCAGATGAAGAGAAAGGTGGGAAACTGTTGAGGAATTGGGTTTCAGGAAGGTGGCTATGGCTTTGGTTATGGTTCTCTGTATCTTTGAATATTTTGTCTGTTTTATTCTCGTCGTCATAACAGTACAATATTTGTACGAGAGACTATTGGTAACAAAATACTTATGGAAATAGGGGTGCGATGTAAGTAAATTTGACTGAACTTTTACGTTTGATTTATAAAAAGCTAAAATTTAATTTATTTTAGGATAAAATATGTTTTTCAATTTTATATTTTTATTAATTTTTAGTTTTAGTTTTAAAATTTTTATATTAAATATTTTAGGTCTTGAATTTTATAAAATATATATT
>JAMLFT010000844.1:0-36099 GCA_026544285.1 Pachyrhizus erosus | reverse complement strand
TATATTTATTTATTTATTTATTTATTTATTTTCTTTCATTTTTTATATAACTAAATAATTAAAAATATACCTTCTTATTTTATATCTTCTTTAATTCCATCGATTCAAACAATACAATTTTTACTTAAAATTTATCCCTATTTTTTCCTCTCAATTTCAACTCTTATCAATCAAAGTGTTAGCATTTACATATTTACGTTACAATGCATCGCAAATGGGTATTCAATCGAAAGATATAAAAAAAATTCTTTCATTGTATAATGTGATCACTTATATTTCTTGGCATTTTTTAATGCAAAAGTCAAATCAAATGACTAAACTTGTCATTTTATTAATGTAGAAACCAAATGAAATGACTAAATCGATTATAAGCATAGACAATAAGTTCATTTGATAGGTATCTATAGAAACTTCAAGAGCACATAAATCAACAGTTTGAAGTATTCAAGGATTTTTAAGTATTAGGAGAGACTCATATTTTTGCTCTCACATGTAAATTAGTCAACTCGCATAAATACCATTTTTTTTTAAGGCATCAATACATACTCATGATCTATATTACTTATTATGTCTGGCTAGGCTGAGTTTACAGGGAGAAAAATAGGAGAGAGTGTTTTAGGAGTGAAATAGATAAATGAGAAATAGGAGAGAAAAAAGCCAAAAAAAATCATGGATCCCACTAGATTATCTTCCATCTCTATTGTGCCATGAAATAGAATACAAAATTTTGCAACATCATCTTTGTTTGTCTGAAATTGCAATGACAACCTTGTTGTTGCTTACTATTTCTTTTTACGCATCCATTTTTTTTTCTTAAAACGCAATTTAGTATTTACCTAATAATAGAATGTTGTGTGAATAAATGAAAGCACTTATAGATATGTAGATTTTTATTTGTGATATCCTTATATTGGTGGAGACTGTACATTTGCCGCTCAAAAAAAGAATGAAAAAAGTTAAAAAGTTTTTGTTACTATTACCTCTTTCTATTCTTTCATTTTTCTATACAATCAAATAATTAAAAATAATCTTTACATTTGCATTTCTTTCTTCATTTTATTAATCCAAATAATATAATTTTTTCACTTAAAATTTACATCCATGACTTTCCTCTTCATTTATTTCTTCTCAATTTCAACTTCTATTTGTTTTTATTTAAGTAACAGTTCATGGCAAACGGAAACTCAATCAGAAGGTATAAAAAATCCCTTCCTTCTATGATGTGATTACTCATATTACTTGTCATTTTCTCAATATAGAAATCAAATGAACTGACTAAAGTTGTCATTTTATTTAATTTAGAAATCAAAAGAAAAGGACTACCACATGCTTTTGGAAGTAGGAGGATGGATTTGTACGAAATTTTCAAGATTAAAGTGAACATGGCTTAAAATTAACTAAAGAGGGTAAAATAAAAATTACACATAGTTTTTTTTTTTTACCAAAATAAAAAATTCACCCAATACCTCCCGCGTAAATTATGTGCATAAATGCATAATCCTTCCACATGCAGATAAGTGTTATTAGTTTTAAGTAAAATACATACGCTTAAGAATTAAAAACATGCATACACATTATTAGAAGTTAAATACACATTACGTAAATGAGGGTTTATATACTTTCCCGAATTTCAAAAGTTTAACTTTTTTTGGAGTGTGATGCATGAATATATTTATGTACCTTTCAAAATATATAAATCACATAAATATAAATATGTTTAATTGATATTATTTATTTTTGTTAATAATTAATTAATAACAGAAAGACAACTTTATGTCGTTTTTAACATGCTAAGAGATATTTTCAGACAAAGTAGATGCCTAAAAAGTTGGTTACCACTCCTTGTTTTCCCAAGTCACAGGGAGGGGCTATATACAAAGCCTTTTTTTATTTTATTATTATTATTATTATAAAATATTAGAATTTAATTAGGCCAGGCCATTATTGTATTGGAATAATATTAAACTATTACTCAGAAAAAAAATATTACTTTGTTTTTTAAATTTTTTTTTATAGAAAAAACATGTTAAAACATATTTTAAAATTTTATTATTATAAAAAAATAATATACGAAAAAATGTGTGCAAACACGACCACAATTAGATATAATTTATCCAAAGAAAAAAATGACATAAAAAATTTTCAGAAGTCAAAATGCTTTATATCACTTGAATATGACGGATGAAGAAATCAACAGGATGGTATGTCAATTATTACGTTCGCAACTTTCATTAACAAGCGGCGCATGAAAAGGAATTAAGCCTTTGTATTCAATTCGCTCTATTCAAACTAATGAGATGGAAGCTTACGGTTACAGAAGACGTACACGTTATAAGTTTGACAACACTTATTCTTTAAATGAACTATCCAATTTTCTATCTCCCTATGTTTTATTAATATATATATAATTTCACAATTAGGTGGATTAATTACTATTTGTCTAATTAATTTTGTATAGAACTTGAGCATGCTATTTCACAATTAGGTGGTTTCAAACTAAAACTAGAGTTTCACTTTATCAAGTGACACAAGAAAAGTGAAGTTGAAATGAATATTTTATGAAAGGGAAAAATAATCTTAAAACTAGTTATAATATCACTTGAATAGTGAAAGCTAAAACCTTTAGCAGGAAAAGGCCTGGATAGCGATGGGCCATACAAATGGGTCAGTTCTATCTTAAAAAAAAAGGTTAGATGCTAAAGGGATGAACATGGTTCACTGGGGGGATTTCCCATGAGCCATGAAAAAGGCAAAAGAAAAGGAGGGAGCCCAATTTGTTACAACTCAGAGAGGATAATGGTGCCAATAGGACATAGGTTGTAAAGGGTCTCTTTTATTGTAATTATGTTGAGAGCCTCGCTCATGTGCATGAGAGTGAGAACCTAAAGAAAATAAATATCTGTTGATTGAAAAGTGATGTGAATGTGATGAGATGACACATTGGTGAGAGTGATGATTCCATCACTATGAATCATTTGGGGACCATAAGATTTATTCTATTCAGCCAACTTTAGCCATTCTCACGTGGTTCCATAACAGCTCCACTCATCTTTTTCCTCTTAACTGGGGCATACCCCTTTTTCTTATGTTTTGGGGTCTTTCGCAGGAACATACCTGCAGACACTCACTACTTTGTAATTCTTATCAGTGCTGCTTTCATTGTTGTCCCCTGGCCCATTTGTAGGCCCATTCAGATTCCTTAATTATTATACTGCTTTCTTCAAATTATGCCCAATTCACTTACATAAACTTGGGCTCAGAGCCCAATTATAACTATGGGTAATTAGTTTCTCTGATTGCTTTTATTGGGCTTTTGGCCTTTTTGTAGATTGCTTTTTCTTCATTCTTTGGGATTAGCCAAATGTAAAATTAATTTTCAGATTATTAGACTTTTCTTTTACCTTTCAAATTGGTTAATTCAAAAATATAATTTTTACATTCTGAATAAATTGCAGGAAGCAATTACCGGATACAGGAAGCAACTGTCCAATCTTTGTTGTTTTAGTTCTGTTATCGATCACTTATCATTCTAATAATCGTTTGGCCTAATATACACTTTTCTTTTTGAAGAACAATCTTTTTTAGTCCTCCCCGGATGTATATTATGAGTGGATCCTATCACTCTGTATACAACAAATAACAAAAACTACATTTCATTGGATGAGATTTGTTATATGAATGGCACAGAATTATTAGACTCGAGTTTTGTTTGAATAATATTTTCATAAATATTTATAAAAAATAAAATAAAATGAATTGCTTTTATCGGATCAGACATGAATCATATGATTAGTGGATTATCTCATGACCTTATCTGCTGCCATCTTATTATAGACATGTTTTAATTTTTATTTAATATTAACATTCCTTTCCTATCTCAGGGGGGTTGGTGGGAAGGTGCACTTGTTCAGATGTATAATAATATACAATTTCTTTTATCAGATAGTAATACATTTATTTACTTCTTAACAATCTACAATTTGTAAAGCCTATAGAAGCATTCCAATCTCCAATGCGATTTCCTTTTTAGCCATGATGACATCGTGGTATTGACTGTTGCATATTTCTTTGATTTCAATTCTTTTTACTAATTACTAACAAAAAATTAATTGAGATTTCTTGCAAAAGTGATGTACTCAAAGTGAAGTGAGTTAAATTTCAACGTTTGACGTATGCTTAAGGATAAATCATATCTAATATGCTTTTCAACCCAGCAACAAAAATAAGATTATAATAATTCAAGAAGGGTTCACCAATAATAATAATAATAATAATAATAATAATAATAATAATAGATAAGAAAAAACAATGATCATTTCAGTGAGTTAGAATTAGGCCTGTGACGTGGGCCGTCTTGTAATGGGACAAATTATTTATTTCCTTTCAAAGTTTCAAACTTTCACATAGGAAAATGCAGAGACAAGAAGCAAACTCGTTTGGGTGGTGCCACGTACCCTTAAATAAAACCTAGGACCCACATGGAAATCTTCTTGTGCCACGTGTTACGTAAACCTGTCTGAGGAAAACGGTAATTCTTCGGAACAACATTATTCTTTGTTCCTTGGTTTTAATAGTGCTGATCTCAAACTTTTGTTTATTTGCAGTCTCTGGTTTTTTGTTTGATGGAAAGGGTAAGAAGGAGCAAGTCAAATAATTTTCTTTATCAATCACAGTAAGATCCTAACCGTTGGTTATTTTGTCGTAGGGAATTTATTGTCTTCTGGTAAGTGTTTTTGTTTCGTCCAATCCTACAAGAGAATGAGAAAGGAATAAACAAACTGCTATGTGCTAATTGTTCAAATACTAAACAACAACTCACTCTGTTTTCGGTTATCACAAAGCACATTTGACATCACTCACTCTCTGTCTCTCTCTCTCTCTCTCTCTACCCTCATCCTCAGATCCTTCAATCATGTTCGTAAAGAAGCTCGTGGAGAAAGCATCCATAAAGAAGGTAAGTAACTCTATTTCTATGCCTCTACTTCGTTTTCTCATGCGATCATAACTTTAATTTTTTTTTTTTGTTTCTGACGATACTTTAGTTTTCTATTTTTCATTTCTTATGGATTGGTTTCTCATTTGAAATCTCTGAACAGTAGTTGGAGAAAAATTATTAGAAAAATGTTTTGTCCAATTGTATAAATTTAAGACTTCAAGTGAGGAACCAAACACCATTTTTTTATTCTACATTTCGTGAATGATTAAAATTCTCAATCGATATAGTTTACTTCCGAACTGATTAAGATTCTAGACCTCCAAGTGTACTCTCTCTCTCTGATCATATTGCTGTATGTTGTATTCAAGAGAATGAATAAAACAGAAATGGAAATAAATGGATACGGTATTGTGGTTCTTTTTGTTATTTTTTTTAGTTTAATATGCGTGATTAGTGTAAAAGATTTTAGACTAAAATTAGAATTATATTTATATAATTATTTTCAAAATCAACAAATATGTTATATATAATATTTTGTGATTAAATAATAAAGGAAAAACACTTTACTTTGTAAGTATAAATTCTATTTTCTCTATTTTTTTTTATCTAATTGTGACTCAAATTCCTTTTGCTGATTTCGTACATGTAATAACACATGATTATCTTTTAAATTTTCTTTATTCCATTTCTGGTTTTCACTAAGAAACTGAATTTTTTTCATAGTGCATCATTCATCGAATCTTTTCATTAATCCAATGCAAGTATAGATAGTTTAAGATATTCTCCTATTTACCAAGTACCAACCCAAGACAAAATTTTGCTTGAAATGGAATATTCTTTTTTTCTGGATAAAAAAGAACATTACCAATTGCAATTATAGCGACGTCAATTTCTTTTCACCGATAAGCAGTTAAGTTTATATATGTAATAATGTGATTAGATACGCTCAATATTTCTGAAATATGTAACTTTGTGCTGTGTTGCAGTAAAAAAAAAAACACTTTGTGCTGTATTTAAGACTTATGATAGAATGTTTTCTGGAACAACTGAAGAATCAAGAATACTGATGCTGAATTTCTGATTAAACAGAAATAATTGTATTTTTTTTATGGCGAGGGGAAATTCTTAATTATGATACCCATGTTAAATTTTTATTTTTTATTTACTTATAATAGGTTGTGCTTAACCTTATTTTTTTGGTCTCTTTGGTGGTGTTTAACTAAAAATTATTTTACTTACAGTTTTATCTGCTTTGAAAGTTGAAACAACAAGGTTTCATTGCACCAGGAGCATATAAAATGCAAGAAATAACCCCCACACACTCACATAATCACATGTGAAAGAAAATCATAAAAAAAAATGTTTCTGTCTGCTATTTGTCTTTTAGGAGACAAAAAAAAAAAAAAAGCAAAACTGTATCACTTTAGCATAGGCCGTAAGTCATAGGTTCGAATTACTAAAATTGGCTAAATGGTGAAAATTTTTGAATAGTATGAATGAGATTATAAATTCCAACTTTCAAATAATTGAAGAGAGATAATAATTTCAATAAATAATCATAAGTTCGTTCTACATAATAATTCACTTTTTAATTGGTTGAATTTTAACAAGAACAGTCTTTGTGTGGACCCATACAATGTTAGAGGCCGTTAAGTTCGTTTAGGGTGGCCCACAAGAATCCAAGGCCTGAGGGTGGAGGGAACCTCAGAACTCAGAAGTCAGAACAATCGTGGCAGTGTGGCACTGTGCATGCAATGCAAGTTTTGCCTGAGCTAATTTAATGCTTTTCAATTTGAATTTGGATATTTCATATTACTTTATTAGGGATTTAGGGTTACACCGCTGTAAGATCTCTGCATAGCTCTATGGTAAAACGAATAAAAAAAATCTCTAATCTAGATGAAATTTTCATAAAGTTGAACATATCTAAGAACCATTTCCTTTTCTCTTGCGCGTTCAGTCAAATCTCTAGACTTCTCCCAGCACATTCACATAAAATTTACTATTTACGTGATTAATTTTTAATTTTATATTTGTATGCAATCCCAAATTAGCATAAATGTTAATGTAATTATTAGTCAAATAAACTTGTACCAACAAAGACATGCTGCAAGTAAAATAGGTAAGATTCATCCAGGAGTATGACATGCAGCTAGAAAACTAAGAACCCGAATTGCAAATTTGCGTTGCAGCCTCTTGGAAATTCATTGGATTGGTTAAAAGCTAGTGATGTAGATCCACGTTTGGTATTTCATCAAGGGGTACCATCTGGTGGTGCTAAGTTTGCCTATGACAATATTCAGAAGATACTGGCTCTTTCTACCAAGTATGTTCGCCCTATATCAATTTTGTGATGTACACTATGTTTTCTGACATTTAATTGACAGAAAAAAGATGTTACAACTTAGGTATTTTCTTGAATTTATGCTGGATATAGAAACTGATTTTTAGGGAGATATTTTTTAAGGGATGGGCGGATTAAACTATTTGGCAAAGATAATGCCCAACTCCTACTTGAATCTAAAGAGTCAGTGCCTAGCAAGTTTTTACAGGTTATATTTTCTTTCGTTTTCCTGACCAATTTTGTCTTGTCATTTCAAATGGTTCACTGATTTCCTTGATGTCGTGAAAGATGTTATTTTTCTATGAAATTAATAATACTAATGTACTTAATATATGTATGCAGTTCATTCAGAACCAAGGCATCCTTATAAATGTCACTTTCAAAAACCATATTGAGGCAAGTGTATCTATGGAATTGCTTATATTTGTTATATATTTCAAGTTGCCTCTGCATTTCATTACTAGCTAGTAAAGGTGTTCTACTATTAAGATTCACCATGTCAATATTTTATTCAAATCATGTTCAAGCACAGGTTACTCAGAAAATTTACCGCCCAAAGATATTTCATATATAGGTTTGGGACATAGACAAGAAACTGTTGTCTGACGTGTACATTGTTAAAGAAGAAATCACTTGTTTTTCGGTCATTCAACATAGCCTCTTCGTGTAAGTTTTTCACTCTGGTTTGAAATAAGCTATCAAGAAATTATATTTTGAAGAAGCACCTAAAGTTATGAGCATGTATGTGCATTGGCAGGTATATTGGATTTTCTAATGGTAATATTTCAGTTTTGATGCTTGATCAAGAACCATGGCATGTGGTACGGATGAAATACACCATACCCCTTTCAGCTTCTTATGGTGAGATTTGTTCCTTTTTTGGGTCCTTTTCGATTCATTTTTTACATGTAAATGAGTAAATCTTGCCTTTACATTGTTGATTTTCTAAACTAGCTGTTCAGTTGGAACAATAAGTAAATAACAAGTACTTTCTTGGATATAGTTTCTTGTTCTTATAAGTTTCTTATAAATTCCTTTAGGAAATTCAACTGAAGAATCTGATGACACAGTTGTGACAAACATACTGCCTCAACCAGCAGCCGAGAGTCAGAGGTGATTTGCACAAAACCAGCCTTCCTTTAGCACATTTCTATATAATTAATTAGCTATTTCTTTTTACTTAAGCAATTTTTTTATGTGAAAAATTTCCAACTTCTGTTTTCTTATGTGTTCAATGCAGGATTCTCATAATCTTTAGAAATGGCCAAATAATATTATGGGATATTCGAGAAAGCAAATCAATTTTCAGAGCTGGTGGAAGAATGTCGCATACACGGAATAATGAAACAAAGAAAGTGTCTTCTGCATGCTGGGTGTGTCCTTTTGGAAGTAAGGTGGTTGTAGGGTACAGCAATGGAGAGCTCTTCATTTGGAGCATCCCTTCTCTAAACACAGGAAATAGTTTAGCGACTGATTATAGTAGTCAAAACACTCCTATGTTCAAATTTAACTTAGGATATAAATCAGACAAAACTTCCATAGGATCAGTTAAATGGATTTATGCTGAAGGAAAGGCTAGTCGACTATATGTTATGGGAGCTTCTGACAATGCCCCTTCAAACTTGTTGCAGGTATTTGAATACTTTGTCTATATCATTCTGTATCTATATTTTTCTTTCATAGTTTTTCTTTTTTTGGGAAAGAAAGCCTGAATTAAAGTTCAACAACTTAAATGAATTTGAGATTTTTGGATGGTTTACTTTGTACTGAATTGGTTCAATGGTTCAACTAAATTTAGTTAGGTTTAATTTGGAAATTTAAATAACTACTACTAATTTGTATTATATGAAGCAGGTAGTATTGTTGAATGAGCATACAGAATCTCGCACAATTAAGATGGGGCTTCATTTGTCAGAAGGCTGTATTGACATGGAGATCATATCAAACTCAAGCAAACTTAGACAAAATTATTTCATTTTGCTTGGGAAATCAGGCCATGTATATCTATATGATGATAATTTGATTGAAAGGTATCTACTGCAAAGCCAGTCTAAGTACACTCTTTCACTGCCAAAGGAAGTGATTGTGAAGTTACCACTGGCAGATTCAAACATCACTACTGCAAAATTCATCTCCAGCAATCCCAATGTGTTTAATCCTGAAGACGAGGTAACGGGGTTGTGAAACTGTTCTTTTACTGTACCATATTTTTATTATTTTGACCATCTAACTCTTCTATATAATTCTATTGATTTTACATTTATTTTTTTCTTTTTGGTCTTAGTATTACAGCCAGCTGATCAAGAATTATCCACGGCTTATTCCCATTGAAACAAATCTCAAAGATGGGATTAACTTCAGTTCTGCCAATTTCACTGGATTTTCAAACTTTAAAAACCTGTACATAACTGGACACAGCAATGGAGCCATAAATTTTTGGGATGCGTCATGTCCCTTTTTCACCCCAATTTTGCAATTAAAGCAACAGGTAGTAGCTTTATCCAAAACTATTAGCTTGTGTCCAAATGTTAGCTTTATTACTTTCAGTGACAAGACATTATTGCAATTAGTTGTTGGAAAAAGGGCAATTTTCCCCCATTTATTGAATAAGATAGCATCAGTAAGAGTATATGTTTCACAGTTTCAGTTTCAGAAAGGAGGCCGCTTTCATGTATGTAAATATACTAGTCAGCTTATATGCCTAGATAATAAAAGAATCTCGATTGTACTAGCTAATCAAAGCTGATTTGTTGAAGTCCTATTGAAGATAGTCATAGACTGCTAAGTGATAAGAATAATTAAAAATATACTTAGAAGTACCTACAAAATAGGCTTCGACTTTTGATACTCCAGTTTGTTATATCTTTGAGTCATTATTATTTTTTCATCTCTAGGAGTATTAAAGGCAGTTGTTTTCTTTCTAATGTATTTAACAACTGTAGGAAGCATTTACGTTCTCTTTTACACGTAATTATTCTTTTATTTTTTCCTTCATCTTAATGCAGAGTGAAAATGACTTTTCTTTAAGTGGCATACCCTTGACGGAATTATATTTTGATAGCAGCTCTCCACTCCTTGTTTCTGGTGACCAAAGTGGGATGGTAAGTTTCAATCAAGTATGAATTTTGTAAAATGTGATATTTTCCTTTTTCTACTCTAATCTCCCATGCTTATTCTATCGTATGAATGATAAAAACATAATCTGCAGGTTCGTATCTATAGATTCAAACCTGAACCATATGCCTCCAACAGCTTCATGTCTCTTACCGGTATTGTGTAGCATGTTACTTAGTTTACTGCTAAATCCTTAGTTATTACACAAGCAACAAACTTTTCAATATAGTTAATAGTGACTTGCATTTTCATTCCTCTTTTACAGGAGGTACAAAGAAAGGGTCCGATCACGTAATCCACAGTATGAAACTTGTAAAGACTAGTGGTGCTATAATTTGTATGAACATAGATCACATCTCAAGGCATCTTGCCGTTGGTTCTGACCAAGGAAATGTGAGATACTTTTATAGCTTTTTCTTCCCCTTTTAAATTTGGAAATATGCTGTTAGCACACTGTTCCACAGAAACAAGTTTAATGTGCAAGTTTAGAGCATGCTTGTTTTAGCCAAATCCTACTTTCCAATGCACTTCAATGTCAATCTTCCTCTCACAGTGGATTGACGTTCAACGTGACAAAACAGTAATTCAAACACACATTTAATTATCTGGGATGCATTGGAGTTACCGAGGATCCATTGAACCCATTAGCAGTAAAATAAAAAGAGAGAACATTGAGTCACTGATTTAAGCAACTTGCTAGTAGATTTATGTAATACTAGGGAAGCCCGGGATTTCCATTCTATCCCTGATGCTGATCGTATATTTGGGTCATAATTACTTACTATATCGCTGCTTGAATGATTATCAGATAGGTGAAGCTTGATATTTTAGGATCTTTTGATTTGAGTGCATTGTTGTTTAATATATTCACAGTGCTAATTTGTGTGATAATGTACCATTTTACAGGTTTCTGTTATTAACATAGATGGTCCATCTTTGTTATATCGGAAAAATATAGCAAGTGAAATTTCCACCGGAATCGTCTCTTTGCACTTCAAAACCTGCAGTTTGCATGGTTTTGAGAAAAACATTCTAGTAGTTGGAACAAAGGATTCGTCTGTTCTAGCACTAGATGGTGATACTGGAAACTCCTTGAGCATTGGAACTATTCACCCTAAAAAGCCCTCTAAAGCTATATTTATGCAGGTGTTGGGTAAGAGTTTGCACGGTCAAAACAATGATCACTAGTCAAAACACATTAAGTTATCAATGAATATTGTTTTAGGATTCAAATTCCAATCCTATTTTTTTATAGCAGAGAAGAATCTGATTGAAAAGAGTAAGACTTTCTATTATGTTATACAGATGGACAAGGAGAACCAATCACAGGATCAGTTACAAAAGATGGCTTAGATTTAAGAGAAGGGAATCGTATTGAAGATGCAACAGCAAAGCAATTGTACATTTTGCTGTGTTCTGAGAAGGCTTTATATGTCTATTCTTTTGTGCATGCTGTACAGGTAACGTGTTCTTTACTTCTGTCCTTATTCATGTGTCATGAATGGCTAGAATATTAGCTGATGCTCGCGGTTACTGATTTTCGTATGTTTCAGGGTGTTAAAAAGGTGCTTTATAAAAAGAAGTTTCATTCCTCTTACTGTTGCTGGGCATCAACAATTTACAGCCTCTCTGATATTAGTCTTGTACTCCTTTTCGCCAGTGGAAAAGTAGAATTAAGGTGGTGGTTTTTTCTTAAGTCGGCACATACTTTTTAGAAGAAGAACTAATGGGTGTATAATGGGAAGATTTACCAACAATTTGGTGTTACAATTCAATACCCATTTTGAGGATTATTTTTCCAATAAGAAAAATGTTATAACCAATCCTTATTCCCACTAAGTGGGTTTGGCTTTACGGATTCTAGCTCGTTTTATGCTGAATCTTGAATCATATATTCATGAAGCCTCATGTATTCTAAATCCTTATTAACAGTCTCTCGTCATGTCAACTTCATGAAGCATTCTTGTATTATTTAATGACTTAACAAGCCATATGTTACAATGTTAGGTCTTTGCCAGAGTTATCTCTGAAAGTGGAGACTTCAATTAGAGGTTTCACTTATTCGCCTCCAAAATTGAAATCATTTTCCGACAGCCAGATATGTTGTTCATCCAAAGGAGATCTTGTTTTGGTATAACTTTATATTTCACTGGTACAGCAGGTTTTAAAATATATTTATGACATCAAATTAACTCAACATCAGTGTACAGGTGAATGGTGATCAGGAGATTTTTGTTGTCTCATTGTTGGCCAAGAGTAATATTTTCAGGTATATAAGCCTAGAAAATGGCATTGGGAATCTTGTTATTAATCTTTACCACATAAAAAACTTCTGCCTGGCTACAGAAAATATTTTCCACAGGCAAAGATGTCCACATACAGCCTTTTATTTTTACTATTTTTGTTTAGAACTGGCAACTGAGGATGAAAGGCGACAGTGATTATTCTAGAATATTAGTCTCATTGCACATATTGCTTGACTTTGTTTTAGGCTTTTGGACTCTGTTGGCTGCATCTACAGGAAGGAAAGGATGCCAGTACCAGAAGAGCTTGTTCCTGGCCCTATCCTACATAAGGAAAAGAAAAAGGTAGACAGTAACATTTTAATAACTTATCCAATTAAATATACTATCCTTATGACTGAAGGTATTTAGTACTGTTTTCCGGCATTCCAGGGTATATTTAGCTCCGTTATCAAAGATTTTACTGGCAGTAGAGAAAAGCAAGTGCCCTTCATGGAAAAAGAAGATTCCAAAGAAAGTATACGGGAACTCTCAGCAATATTCTCAAATGCAAACTTTGCATGTAATGAGAATGACGATAAGCTGACAATGGATGGAAATCAGCTTGAATTAAACATAGGTAAAACAACGCCTCAGATATGTGCTACTGAACAATTGCTTAAAACTTTTGACCAAGAAAGATGAAAATTGTCTTTTGTGTCAATGAATTCACGCTGTCTGTTTTTATTTGTAGTTCCTTTAGTGTATTTTCTAACATATGGATCCTTGAATTCGAGTTTACCAATTTGATGTGTTCTCTTTTCCTCCCATATATATAGATGACATTGACCTAGAGGATCATGGAGAAAAACGCAAAGAACAAAGCATATTGGGAGCCCTTAATAAGAAGAAATTGGCTGGCACATTTCAGTCTCTGAAAGGTTTGTTGTGACAATGAGTTCAATTTTATGCAAATTGATTTTCCTTATGTTTCATCATTCGGCCGAAGAAATAAGCAGTTGAACTGCTTTGCATGGGATGAAATATGAGCTACACAAGGGGATTTATAGAGCTCAGAATCTCATAATCGCTTGTGTTTTGTCATTTGGTTCGTGGCAAAATACAAAGATCAGGCTAGAACAAACTCTGTTGCGTAAAGTACAGAGATAATGCTTAATGAGTTTACATCGATGCTGTGGCCTACATCCATAATGGAAAGGTGAAAAATGTAAAACCCCTATAATCTGTCAAGTAAGGTATGCTATTATAGTTCTAGCATATGTTTTATACTTTTTTGGAAGAATACAAATTTAAGTGGAGGACATTTTTACCAAAAGTAGAAGATAAACTGAGGGGAGGAACATAAAATGCAAGACATCGTCTCCCATCTTGCTACTTTTCTACTAATTTGTATTTCCAATTATTTTGTGAACACGACCTTACTATAGCTAAGAAACTCTGGCCTCTAAAATTGCATTCGTTGAATTTAGTAAACAAATGTGACCGAAGAGAACTATTAAACGGTGCATTATAATTACAGGTTTTCCTAATTGCTAGCTAATTTAATTGAGCATCCAATATACAGGAAGATTGAAAGAGATGAAGGGAAACAACCAAAAAACTTCAGATAAGGAAGGGCAACAGGATGAAAAAGATGGTGCGCTTGATCAAATTAAGAAGAAATATGGATTTTCGTCTTCCTCCAATGTAAGAATATGTTTATCAATATCATATGCATTCTCATCATGCTTGACTTTCTACCACATAAAAATTCACAAGCATGGCATTACGTGCTTATTTACAAGTGAAAGGTGTTGCCTGGCCCTGTTGCTAATTTCTAATTTGGAGGTGGGAGTGTATTTGTTAATGCAAAACATAGTTTGACGATCAAGATTGATCATTACCAGGATTTTTTATCTACGATTTATTACCTACCCATTAGAGATCTTAGTCAGTTGTACTTTGTGTCAGTGTTCTTTTTATTCTTGTGCGATGCAAGTAGAACTTTGTTTAATTCTTTCCTTTCATATTTATACTCTAGCTTGTGAAACGTTGTACAAATTTCAAATTGTCTCAAGTTTATTTTTGAATGAGGTAGTACAAACTTTTACGAGAAAATCTTTCAAACAATTCTTCTATGATACGTTCTTTTGAAACTTGGGACTATCTGTGGTTATTATGAATATCGTTTGATTCTACACGCTTAATGATTTTATCAATGATTTTTTCAATCTTTAAACTTATGTAATCATCAAATTATAGGACCTATAGACATAAGACATTCTTAGTTTCACAAAAACAGATACCACGATACATTTAATTTTGATCATTGTATAATTAGACAGACACCATACACTTAAAGCTTCGTTTTTTTTATGCTGAAATATGAGTGCAAACATGAATCAATCATTAATCTGGTGCTACAGGAATCAACCGTTGCTAAACGGGCACAAATCAAGCTGCATGAAAACATAAGGAAATTGCAGGTATCTTTTACATTGACAAAAAGCAAAGCGAAGTTAGAATTTCGTTATCCTATGCCAATGTATACAAGAAAATTTGGAAAAAAAAAAACAACAGAACTTACTTGTTTAATACCTTCTAACTTGGCAGGGTACCAACCTCCGTGCCACAGAGATGCAAGATAGAGCAAAGTCATTTTCATCATTAGCAAAACATGTGCTGCGAACTACCGAGCAGGATAGACGAAGTTGATAAGACCTATTAGAAATTGATTATACTTAGATCACATTATTTTATTTTTTTAATTGCACATATATTGTTTTTAATATTTTCATACAACAGTTTGTTCCCAATTATATTGAATCCATGCTTCATTTTACACTGACAGCGGCACTGATGTGCTGTCTGAATACTTTTGTTTTGGATTCATATTTTGATACTGTGTTTAAATGTAATAATATATTATACGGATTAAGATTTTCAGTTTCTTCCCTGTATTTACCTGCAGAATATATTGTCCATAATACAGACACAAGTCATTAGAAAAGGACTATCATGCAGATAAACCATGTATACTACTTGCAAGCTCAAACGTCAAACCACTAAATCCGTCTTCCATTCCTTCTTAATTCAAGGCTCAATTAATTCACCCATTTATTTATGGCTCAATAAAGATTTGCTCTTTTTTTATTCACGCAATACTCAATAGTCTTACTATTAGCCTATCATAATTCAAGACTTATAATCTACACGTTGAGTTCAGACTGCAAACTTGTAATGACTAGTGTTTTGTCAGCAGATCTTCCAATTGTGAGCGTATCTGTTCTCCAACAGCATCTCTGTTACTAACGCTCAATGTAAAACAAGTTGCCCCTGCATGATTCCGCAACCTTGCAACTGCAGAAATTGACAACATTAGTCATTCACCAGTTCATCAAAGCAATTAGACAAAGAATTGCTCAAAAAATCCTCAAAACATATATCTTCAACAGTCTTTGAGCTTCACGCCTAAAAGGCCTAGTGAAAGATTTCGCCCTGTCTTGTTTATTCAAAGAACTAAGCAATGGAAATGTGTTCCTACGATGTGAAAGTATGGGGAAAATAATTACCTTCTGGTATGTCTCTGCCGAATTTTGGAACTGGAATGGAAGCCAAAACTGAAATATTTGACTCCAAAACTCTTAGAACTGCAGGGAAGAATGACGAACTGAATAATTCCATCTTACCAACTTCGTCGATGATGAAGAGGTCGGTGTCATGTTTAACCTACTCATTGAATGTAAGTCTTAAAAGCTCAGAGACTGATCAAACACATGGGATATGGCAAAATATGTAGCAACCTGCAACCTACCTAATCTGATATTTAAGTTATGAAAAATGCATAAACAAAAGACATTAAAGAAAGGAAGCATACCCGTAACTCGGGTAGTGCTAGTAACTCGAAAGATGCAACATCAACTTTATACTTGCCAACACTAGGCCATCTGATAGACTCAGGGCTGCCCAAAGACAATGCCATCAAATAACACCATTTAATCAAATCTGACCAGTGAAGCCAATGTTTTGTCACTTAGCATTTATATACTATTACATGAAAACCTTTCTTGTGAATACCCTCACCCTCCAATAGCAAGACCAAGAAACACAAATTAACAAATAAAAGTTGCACCTTGAAATGTGGAGGGAAGCAAGTGGGGCAGTGCGACCATCGAGTGTGACCACTTCGAAACCAACCCTCTGGCCAGCGCGCCTAACTTCCCCTACAGAATCAACAAGCGTTTTGTAATAATGAAAAATATATGAGATGGTTAAGGAATGAAGGAAGAGGAAGTAATGGTTACGAGTGTAGAAGCCCTGAAGCTTGAGAGAGGGATTGAGTTTGAGGGACTCCAACACTCTCATAATAAGAGTGGTTTTTCCAACACCCTTATCAAAATCAAATCAGTCAAATCAAAATCAATAAATACAAAATGGAGAGAAAGAGAGAGAGAGAATTGGGTTTACTCACCGGAGTGCCCGTGACAAGGAAGCATTTGCCGGCACCGGCACCGGCACTGGGACAAGCCATTGTTTCTGTTTCTGCGTATCTGACGGGACGGGAACAACTATAATATGGTTTTTCTTTTACAAAAAGGTATTTCTCACAAATAATATCTTATACTATGGTCTAATTATTTTTATAAGCTGTTATTTTTACGAGTAAATGCTTTTTTTTTTTTTTTTTTTACGGAAAGTCACAAACTTATAAATTTATATGTATTATAAGATTAAATTATATAAATAATATTTTTTTTAATTGATCAACTGTATAAACATAAAAATTAAACTCTATTTTTATTTCAAATTGTCGGTCAAACCTATTTGTGACTATTCATCATTTTGTTATGAATTGAAGTTCTTATTTTTTATAAATGAAATCACTTTCACGTGACACAATTTCTTAGCTTTTATATTAAATTGAATTAATGTTTTCAATTAATTTTTCGATAAAAAATATTGTCACTAGTTATCTTAACTAAAATTGAAATAATTCTTCAACCAATATTAAAAAATTAAATTTTATTTGAGTGGGCCCATCAATTATTTTCTCTAATTTTAATCATAATATTTGAAAGTCATTTAAAAATAAAATCAACATTATAAAATCATAATTCAACTTTTTTTTTTAATTTCAAATACCTAGTCTTTCAATTCTAAGTTTATTTCTGCTCCTTCAAATTTAAAATTAATATTTTTAGTTCTTATAATTTTAAAAAATTTATTTTAATTTTCTATTCAAACATCACATGACTAAATGTCAACATAATGACTATTTTAAAAGGAAACTACTCATGTGATAAGTATTTAATAATAAAAATAAAAATTTAAAATAAATTATTATGTAAATGATTTGTAAATGTTAGCTGCACAAGTAAAGAAATGGCATTTAGAGTCATTTAACAGGGAGAGTAAAACATTTTTTTAAATTATAAAATTAAAAATATTAATTTTAATTAGGAAAACTAAAAATAAAATTATCTTAATTTTAAAGTACTAAAAATATATTTAAATTAAATTCCTTTATATTATTAATATATAAATTATTATTCAATCATATTAATATGTACAATAAAATTATACTGATAAAAAAAATTTAATAATTATGTCTAATTACTGTAAAAATATTTATACTATCAATAAATAAGAAATTATTATTATTTAACTTTTAAGATAATTATTATAAATTTGAATAAATTTATTCTATATGATTATTTATTATTTAATAATAATAATAATAATAAAATTATTTTACATTATTAATACATAACTTTTTTAAAAAAAAGTAATTATAAAATTATTAGTTTTATAATAATTATTTTAAAAATATAATATGATCTCTAATTAATTAACTGAATAAAAAAATTTACAACTAAGTACGCAAAAATAGCTCATTTTAAATAACAATTATAATTCTATGCATCAAATAGGTAATGAAACAAAGAAAATAAAAAGTTAGGATGGTAATTGAACCTAACAGTTTGAATCATTCATGCTCAGAGAAAGGAAAGCCTATACAAGTTGGTCAATTTTTCTAATTTAGAAAAAAAGAAACTAACACAAAACACACGCATTGAAATTCACTATCTGTTGATCTTCCTTAAAATTGAATGGAGAGTGAATCATGGGAGACGAAGCAAGCCAAGAACATGAAAGGTCGTTAGCAGCTCCTCTCATATTTCTGATCGTTGCTGCTTTTCAATTTGCATATTATTACCTCGATCACACTAAGAAGGTATCATTCACTTATCGTCATTCTAATTATTAATATTTAATTGAAATAAAAATGATGTTAGTCATTGTGATGATAAAATTTATAAATTAAATGCCATATATCACCTCGGAATTTAAAATTCACACCATAAATTAATCAAATGATTGATAATGAAAGTAAATCTTTCCTTTACCAATTAAGAAATTTTCAACCTCTCATTAACATGTCTTTATTAATGAAAACAAAAAGAGAGAGAAAACCTTGTAGCATTAACCTCTAGTCATATATAACTTTTCTACAGAGTGGATCCGATAATGGAAAAGAAATTCAGTTGCGTTCAGAGATAAAAAAGCTTTTGAAGGAGGCAAGTTCAATGTCGCAGTAAGTAATGCTTTATCCAATAATTCCTCTGGTGAACAGAAAGGGGTCCTCTTTTGGAATCCTTTTTTTGTTTTGAGCTAATGTTATCATTTGATGAGTTTTCATTGGTCAAGCATTTTGCAATGTTTATGTGTGTTTGGTTGTAATTGGAAATTGAAGGGTAAATTTACAATTTTGTCTAAAGTCCACTATGCCAAGTGTTATAGTTTTTTGGCAGCAAAATTACATGCTAAAGAAAAGAGTATCAGGAATGAGAAAATTTGAAGTAATCTGCAAAGAGACATATCAATATTCACTAAAATGTTGAAGTTAATCTCAATTTTGAATAAAAGAACTTTTTTCTGAAACAGCAAAAATGATAAAATTTATTATTCACGTATATATCAAGAATTGTTCAAAATGGAGCCTCTTAATAAGATCATTATATCATGAACCCACTCCACTTATTTGTATCAGCATGCAAACTAAATATATATAACAGACACTCATATTCCTAAACAAAACTTATCACAAACTTTCAAAAAACGCAAATATGTCGTACAATTATCATTTGATTAGAAATATTTGGCATTGTTTAGAGAAGTAGAACAATGAAGCCAGGGCCATGTCAGGAATAAAAATTTAGAGAAATTCAATAGAGAAATCAGGTGGATAGGACATAGAAAGAAGAAAAAAAGAAAAAAGCAAAATAACACGAGAACAAATCACTGAAAAAGATATATGGCTGCAACATTTATGCTTGTGTGTAACTCTTTATCCTCTCAGGCCATCAACCTTTGCACAAGCAGCAAAACTCAAAAGGCTGGCAGTTGCCAAGGAGAGGGAACTTTCAAAGTGTGAGTTTGTTTCTTGTTGCAAGTTTTTTACTTTTGCTATTTTATCCTATGCAATAATGTAGTGTAGACTGAGACACATTGTAGTGTGCAATTATAAATCTCCTTTCAAGACAAGAATGCTATGTGTATCAGTGTATGTGGACTTTGCAAGCAACACATAAAACTGAAGTTGATGAATGGATTAATAAGCAATTTAATCTCAATTTTAGTGGTAAATATTACATTTAATTCTCTGCTGTGAGAGTAAGAAACTTGTCTCTTAAAACTATAATAATAGCTAGACTCTTGTAATGTGATAAAGTAATGTTTAATTTTCTGTTAGGAAAAATATGCATATTTAATCTTTGTTTGTATCTCTAATAAAATTGTCTATGAAAGAGGATACTTGTGGTAAATCAAAATAAATTACAACAATAGAAAAAAAAAAAGTCAATTGGAAGGCAATTGAACTACAAGTGTGATTAGAGATATTATAAGAGTGTAAATAGCTTAAGTTTCCGTATGTAATAATCAAAATTTATGAGTTGTGCTTCGTATATTCAACTATGTCTAATACAAACGATTAGTCTAATGAATGTTATCTAGTCTCTGTACTTCAAATAGTCTATTGCTTAAATTAATATAACTACATGTTTGGTTTAATGTCCGAGATCCATGTCTATAAGAAAATTCACATCAAAAAGCACAAAACGACACAAAAGTAAGTATTTAACGCTTCAGGAATAATGCACGTCCACTAGGATTAGTGGAAAACCAAACACATATTCTAAGTAGATACTTGCTTTTATTCAAGAGAAAAATAGTTTGAATCAAACATTCAATCCCTATTTTTCTTACAAGTTAGGCCATAATTTTTTCACTGGCAACCTGATTCTTCCTTTATGCTAAGAATACTATAAAACATTACTTCATGACATTTTTTCCTTTATGAATATAGTTTTTATCTTCATTTTCATGTCTTTATTTTCTATTGGTGGTTTGATTAATTAAAAACAATTTTTTTATTTTGCAGGCCAAAATTCATGTTACAAAGACAATGCTTTGTATTCAAAAGTTCTGCTCCTCTTAAAGGTATCTTCAGATATATATTTTTTTTTCTTTTTTAAGTTAACAGATTTTCTTTGTAGAGGTTTATAAGATATACTTTTTTTTTTTGCTGTGCCATGTAGTATTTAACATATGGAGTGCTGATCATCTGGTTTTGGCATGTTCCTGTGGCTAGCATATCTCAGCAACTTGTGCAACCATTTGGTAATGCAATTATGATTGCATAATACTTTAATTTTACTAGGTTGCATAACGTACCCTTTCACTTATCTGGACAAAACCTGGCAGATTTTTTTTAGCACGCGGTACAAAAATCAACTTTTTATTTTAATTTATGGATTTTTAATCTTTCCAAAATGAAGGCCTAATAGATAAATGGCATGTCTAATTGCCTCTTGTTATTAGAGAAAGAAGAAATAATAAACTTTTGCTTTGACTTTTGATTTACATCATTTGCAGGGAGATTGTTATCTTGGAAAACTGGAGTTCAAAATAACAGTGTCATGGTAAGTAATTGCTCTGCCTCTGACCTTAGTAAGGTCTCTCAATGCATACTTTTGACATTATTTGTTTTGGATTAACATTTAACCTTAATATTTAATTTAAATAAATTAGTTTAAAAATTAAAATGTTGTGCTCTGTTGAAAGAACTTATCTAAGCTTATCTTATGAAATAAATACTTGTTTAAATGCTTTAGAGTATTTATAAAAAATAGTTTATGTTATATTGATAAGTTGTTTTTAGTTTATTTTAATAAAATTTTCAGAATAATCTCTAGTAATATAAAAATTATTCAGCTTTCGTCATATGTCACTTTTGTGTGTAATACGAGTCCATTTTTTGTTACTTGTTTTTCCTTCATCCTCTCTCTTTTCTTATTTTTCTTTTCCTCTCTCTTTACATTGTAGGCAGGATACTACTTTCTAATTTATGATAACAACTTGTATTTATTTATTTTTTACTGATATAATGTAAAGATTTTAGGAACTTATTGTGAGATGTATTTTAAATGATAATATAGTATAAAATATAATATATTGATTCAAAAATTAATGATTGAAATTGTAACAATTATAAATATATGTATTTTGTTATGATTTTAATCATTAATTTTTAATCAATGATTATTGTCATATTTTATTTTTTAAAATGCATTCCGTATTTTTAAAGATTCGAGTAAAATACTTTAGTCTTATAAAAAAAAGAGTAATACTTTAATCACACTCCACTAATTTTAACTCCTTGGCCTCTCTGCCTCTCTCTTTCTCTCTCTATATATACATTATATTCAGGAATAAATTGGTAAATTGTTGTAGTTGTCTGTTGCATTCAATTTTTTTGAATTTAGAGTTGTTTCTAATTGTTTTTATATATAATTGCAGATTGGAATAATATCTTGGTTATTAGTGTCAGCTAGGGTTTGCAGATTGTTTCTAATTGTTTTTATATATAATTGCAGATTGGAATAATATCTTGGTTATTAGTATCTGCTAGGGTTTGCAGATTTGTCCGTCGAGCTTATAGCAAATAAAAAATAATGATTTTCATCGTGAAATAAAAAAAAATAATATTACAAGCTACTTCAAATCTTGATTTTGAAGTAGAATGAAGATTTTTGTGATTATAATATATGTTGCAGTTGTAAGAAGTTTGTTCTAGTATTTTTCTTCTCAATCTGGTTGATCATTGATCAGTTGTAGCTAGCTTGTAAGTTTCAATTTGTTTTAGTATATCCATGAAGACAACGTTTAAAATCCACTCTTCATCATGTGCTTGTAATGTTATAGGAAGTACATTATTTCTTTATTGTCAAAGAAATTTAGTATTTGGTCATATCTATCATTTAGTAATTATCAATCGCAACACCGTAATCATATTATTTTTTAAAATTAATTAAATGAACATGTATTCAAATTTGGTTAAGTCGCCTTTGCATGCTCATCCATTAAAAAAAGTAATTAAATCCCTAATTAATTAAAATGTAGTAAAGTAATTTTTGAATGTATTTGTAACTCCTTATAAAAATTTATATTTTATAATTTATACAACTAATAATATATTATCACATTATTTAATAAGTTTGACTGCGGCTTTAACTAATTCTAAAAGCGTTAATTAACGTAAAATTGTACAATAATAATATATAAACATTACACTTGATGCTCTTAAAATTTAAGTTCATTTTAATTTAGTATAAGTAAAATATTTTAAAGTAAAAAAAAGTAAATATAATGCTAACAAAGTACGTTTCATAAACCGATTAACAAATTCTTTTTCTTAAAAAATTTTGTAATTAGAATGGTATTTAATACACGAAATCTTATATTTATAAATAAATTACCTTCTTAATACATTGTAATTAACTCAACAAAGAAATGAAAAACAGAAATAATTTTTTAGACAAATTACACTCATACCTCTTCAAGATAATATTTATTACACTTGAACTTCTTCCTTAAAATATTTTACAATGATTTTTCTTGATTTTCAAAACTTTATTACAGGAACACGGTGCGTCGTTAAAAAGTTGACTCCGTTAATGAAATTATGTTATGAATTTTTTTAAAGAAATTTGTAGATAATTTGTCCATATGTATTTGTTTAAGCTAGAATATTATTTTTGAAATTAAAAGAATAAATTACATTTTTCATCCCTTCAATTTATTATTTATTACACTTGTATCCTCTTAATTATCGCTTATTATAGTCGTGCCTACTGATGTTAATATTACCTATTTCTGATTTGGATATATTAGCTTTCTATGTTTATCTTATTTTTTATTATACTGCTTATATAGAAATTAATTTAATTAAAGGGACATTCATTGTTTACATAATGAAATAAAATTCATACATCAAAATAGTCTAACCATGTGTATCTTCAAAACAAAATAATTCCAAAAAATTAAAAACAAAGTTTTGTATAGTCTATAACAACAATAGACTTGTTTTTCATAAAATAACTCTTATGTAAAGATAAGATATGAAGCTAATATGAAGCTCTTTGGCAAACCATAAATTTATAGTTAAATCAATTCGTAAAAAAAAACACTACATTTTGTCATATCCTAATTTCTAATTCTTTTTGCTCTAATTTTTATTTTTTTCTTCTTATTTGCACCATCAATTGTGTTGACATTTCTCTTGTTGGTTGAAAGATTGTTTTGCAACTTGGGGATTTGTCTATAATTTCTGACACTAAATCAAAATATGTCACAATTAGTTTGTTGACATTCTTTTCTTTAAAATTGGTTGGTTAAAGGAATACCTAAAAAGTGATTTTAGATTGTTGGGTTTTAGAAACTTCAATTTGATTTGAGTGAGAGTTTTGAAGTTGTACTAATCCAATTCGTAGAGGGCTAGCTGGTTGGGAGTTTTGAGCATGGATAGGGGCTCGTGAATGTGTTTGATCAACATTATTATTTCCATTTTCAATATTAGTACCAATATTTGAATTTTTTTTCTACAAAACCAATTATAAATAAACTTGAACATTAGTAAGACATTGATAATAATAATTACTAATTGTTAAATATTGTAATGAAAGTGAATAAATTTACAATCCTATTTTTTCTTCTTTTACTGGCCAATAGGAGCCTTTTGACAAGTCCTGGTAAGTCATATCTTCATCACTTACACAACCTTCATCTTGAACTGTGCAATTTTCATTATCACTTATATTTTTCTCAACAATAAGAGACTCTTCAATTACATCATTCACAGATTCATTAATAGGTTCATGCCAAAATTCAACTCTATTTCTTGTTACATATAAATGAATACAACAACAAATTTTATTTTCAATAAACTTTGACACCACATCCTTATCATTTTCCAAAGGTGCATATTTACTACTAGCAGTTTGAAACCACATGATAAAAGGATGACAAGGAGGCAAACCTAAATCTTCTATAAATTTTTTGATATCATCTACTGTACAAAAATACCAAACTTATCAAAATCCTAGTTGTGGATTTCACACTATCGACCTTTCAATTCTAGAAAATGCACCAAAATATCAATATTCCCAACATGTAGACCCAAATATGTCAACTCGTCATTCATTATGTTCCTTGCATACCAACAAAAATAAAAATCAATAAAAAAAAAGTGACACCTAACATACTAGTCCAAAGACAAGTGGTCACAAATACTAGTCATAAATGAAATAATAGTCCCAATTGAAATAATGGTCCCAAAATTGTATTTGAAAATCATAAACCCAACAATGATGACTCCTCACTAAAGTCGCACTTAAACAATAGTTAGCTTAAAATAAGAAACTCGTACCTTCAAAATTTGTTTTTAAGAACCACGACACTACCAATATAGCCCACCAACAATAATGTTACAATAAGAAACCCTATCTTCAGAGATAAGGGAGACGACCTTCACGAAAAAGACAAGGGAGACGACGAAGAAGCTAGGGATGCAAAAGAATATGACAAAGACAACGAAGCGTATAAATGATCACCACAAGAGAAACGACAAACACAAAGGAAACGAGAGATGAGAGGTTAGGTCATAAAGACAATTTTGGAATTTCAAAAAGGGAGACGACGTTGACAACGAAGACAAGGAAGACGACGAAGCAAAGAACACAAAAAAGATTATAGCTAGGGAAACGAAAGACACAAAGGAAATGAAGGAGATGAGGGGTTAGGTCACAAAGGTAGTTTTGGAATTTTAGAAAAGGAGACGATGCTGACAAGGAGACAAGAGAGAAGATGAAGCAAAGGACACGAAAAAGACAATGGAGAAATGATAATCACTAAGGAAATGACAGACACAAAGGAAACGAGGGAGATGAAGGGTTAGGTCACACAAAGGCATTTTTGGAATTTTAGAAAAATTTAACATAGTTAATAATATTTTCACATAAGGAGAGATCATTGTAAGGACATTTTAGATAGGGGATTTGAGTGTAATAAGTGTTATGTTGAGGTGTGAGTGTTATTTGTTATAATTTTTATAAAAGGGAGTGAAAGGGGTAGATTTTAATAAAAGATAGTAGACCTTATTCAATTCTAAATAAAAAGAGAGGAAAGAAGAGAAAAAATAAATAAATTTGTTATTTTACATTTAAAATGGTAAAAATAAAATTATTAAATTAAAATAACGTAGTCAAATGAAAAAAAGTTTCTCTTAAAGATGAGTATAACTCCTAAAATAAAGTGAAACTAGTTTCCTTGATCACAGAGGACATGTTTGAATAATTTTTTTTTATAAACATTTATAAAAAAAATAAGAAAAAATAAAATATTTTTATAAGTTAAAAAATTAACTTATATATAAGTTAAAATAATTTTTTTTAAAAATTAATATAAAAGAATTTCTACAAATTAATTTATGTATAAATTAATTTTAATTTTTAAAATATTTTATTTTATTTTTTTCTCCTATATTTATATAGAGAGATTTATCTAAAGAGAGAAATATAGTCAATTGTCAAAATCACTTAGATCATTCAATTACAATTCCATCTTCCAACAAACTAGAGGATTGTGAAAGACAACCAACCTATTTAGGAAGAATCATGGTTAGTATAAATTAATGAATATAAAACACGAGCAAAGAAAATGAATTGACTTAAGAAGGAACTAAATTTTACTAGGATTAGATTTTCATTTTTGCTTTTGCACAAACAACAACATGATAAGGATTGAATGAAGTAGCAAAGACAATCATTTCTTGTGTCCAAATTTATTTGTAACCTCACTTATTTGACACCAAAAAGTTAGCATAGTTTGTGTAATCTTCATTCTTGAAACTAGACAAATTTTGATCTAATTTTTGGGTCCAATATCATCATTCAATTAATGTTGTTTCTTTATTTCATTATTGCATGATTTAAACAGACATAATGAATTCTCAATGCAAAATATGATTGAAATAAAATATTAATGTTGTTATTAGGTTGACTAAGATTTTTATTATTATAATATATAAGATTTGTTAACGTATATAATTTTTATTTTATTAAATGTGTCAATAAGATATAATTATATTTTTAAAGTTTTTTTAATTATATTTTATAAATACACTCATACTAAAAAAAATAATTATATATGTTAACAACTCTGCCTCTCTTTATATATATTTGTCAACTTATCATGTTACATAAGTAGTTCATGTGGTTATTATCACTTAAAAGGGAACTACAAGTATAAAAAAAATATAATTAAAAAATTAAAAAAAATAAATATTTATAAGATTAAATTGGTCTATAATTAGATTTTTAGATTTTTTTTATTTGGATCTTTAAATTTGTATTTATTTTTAATTATATTTTTTTGTTTAATTGTCATCATATCTGCATGTTTGTACTAAATATTTTTTTATAATAATAAAAACTCAATTAAAAATTAAATATAAATTTAAGAATTCACTTGAAAAAATTTAAATTTAATTAAAAATTACTAAATAATCGACGAATTTTGGGAGGAATTTAACCTATTTGTAACATGTATAGGTAGATTAAAAAGATATTTAAGTAAAAAAGATTTAAAGTTAAAAAAAGAAAGATTCTTCATCTATAAAAAAAAAAAAAAAAAAAAAAAAAAAAGAAAAAAATAGATTCTTCCTTAGACCTTAGGTGATCCTAGCATCAGTCAAACTAAAACATCCTTAGACCCTTCTTCGCACGACACAGTCGGCAATTAACCTACACGCGCCGTCGTCGCTATGAGCGAGTCCCAAGAACCCTTTTCCTACCCTCCCATCGACCCCGTCAACTTCGATCTCATCATCGTCGGCACCGGCCTATCGGAATCTGTCATCGCCGCCGCCGCATCAGCCGTCGGCAAAACCGTCCTCCACCTCGACCCCAACTCCTTCTACGGCAGCCACTTCGCTTCTCTCTCCCTCCACGACCTCACTTCCTACCTCACTTCTCCCCACTCCCTCCCCGCCGCCATCACCACAACCACCGACTCCGACGACGTCGTCATCGACCTCGTCCACCAACCCCTCTGCTCTGACGCAGAAACCACGAGCTACGATGAATCTGCATTTCTTAGCGAAAATTCGCGAAAATTCAACATCGATTTAGGAGGTCCGAGGGCGCTGTTCTGCGCGGACAAGACGATCGATCTGCTGCTGAAATCAGGCGCGGCGCAGTATATGGAGTTCAAAGGAATCGATGAAAGCTTCGTTTATGAAGCGAACGGGGGTTTGGCGAACGTGCCGGATTCTCGCGGTGCGATTTTCAGAGACAAGAAGCTTACGCTGAAGGAGAAGAACCAGTTGATGAGGTTCTTCAAGCTGGTTCAGCAGCACTTGGATGATACTCAGGAAGAGAAGATTTCGGAGGAGGATTTGGAGATTCCGTTTGTTAGTTTCTTGGAGAAAATGAAGTTGCCGCCTAAGATAAAATCGTATTCACCATTTCTGTTTCCTAGTGAGCATTGGTTTTTTTTATTTATTTCTGCTCAGCATTATTTTCTTTCTTCAGCGTAGGGGATTTGCTTGGCCTTTCATGGTGCCCTGTCTGATTCAGAACACTTTCAAGTAGTATTGTAGATTATTGTTGAAAAAAATGTACATGTGTTTATGCTAAAATGTAAGTCTTCATATCAGTAGAATTTCATGTGTTTTGAAAATCAGAATCAAATCACAAAGCAGAGGAGGCTTACACTAACAGAATATTGCGAGAGATTCCTTTGTACACTTTTGATGTTTTTTCCTTGGCAATTTGTCCATTGATGTTTGATTAGGCTCTTGAAGTGTTTGGCAGTGGCTTAGTTTGTTTCATTTGTGTGCTTAAACAGTCTGACAGGGCATTGGGTATATTTTTTCTTTGAAAAAGTGAAGTTTATCTATCATCTTCTTGTGTGACAAATAGAACTATCTCTTTCATATTCCATTGACACTTTTTAAATAAAGTATGTCAACTCAAGCCATTTATAATGCAAACATAACCTGTTGACTACCTTCAGTACACTAAGGTAATGCCTTTTCATCTTCCACAGGATTCTTTTGTATGCTATAGCCATGGTAGATTATGATCAAGACAATAACGAGATTTGTAAGGATTTACTCAAAACAAAAGATGGCATAGATTGTTTAGCTCAATACAGCTCATCTGTTGGAAGGTATTTCTTGTTCTTATTGTTTCATGTATTACATTTGCTTCTTTTTTTTTAATTCAAGGCATCCCATTTAATTTTTCTTTATTAGATACTAAGCTTGTTTCACTTTCACTCAGGTTTCCCAATGCTCCTGGAGCTTTGCTTTATCCTATTTATGGTGAAGGAGAACTACCACAAGCCTTTTGTCGTCGTGCTGCTGTCAAAGGTTGCATTTATGTAAGTTTCAATGGATTTATGGTACTATTAGGGAAACTCTCTAGTTTTCGTAACTTCTTTAAAGCTTGAACATTTTTGTTTAAATTTTTTTTTAATACCTTTCTATCAAAACAGAACTAAGAAGATTGCTTTATACATCAATTCTATATATTTCCAACATTAGTATTCAGTGTGCCTTGCAAGAATAGAAAAAAAATTAGATTCCAGCTCTATTATTCCCAAACAAGTACATACAATTAAACTCGTATATTACTTCTATTGTTGGTGGGACTTGATTATGAGAATAAACGTCAAAGGTAAATTGATTGTAATCCGGCCAAATGCAATAAAATTATTTTTTGAGGGCTAAAACCAATATTGGTCAATATTTGGATGATTAAAATCATATTTAACCCATATTATTATTATGCAATTTAGTGAAGCCACTATCTCTGTGCTTTATTGTCCTCATAGCAATGTATTTTTTTTAGGTTAGGATGAAATTCATTTATCTTTGTTATTCTCTTAATGTTAATATTTGGATGTTTTATGATATTTTGTTGGCAAACTAATGGCATTGTTAACTATGTTTCTGCTTACATGTTTTTAAAAATATTTTTGTTTATTGTTTTGTTGACCATATATGCTTATTTACATCTTATACTTTTGTGATTCAGGTTCTAAGAATGCCAGCTGTTTCTCTGCTAATGGATAAGGTGCAGATATATATCTTTGATCTGTGTTTTCCATTTTTTTTTTTGAGAGAAGAGATGAGGTTGATGTCAAGTGTAAAAGGAATTTCATCTTTGCCATTTTTAAACCAACATTGCAGGTCACTGGGTCTTATAAAGGAGTTAGATTAGCTTCAGGTCAGGATTTATATGGCCATCAACTAATCCTGGACCCATCCTTCATTATTCCATCACCGTTGTCTCTGTCTCCAAGAGATTTTCCCAGTGAAGGGCTCCAAATGTTGAGTCAGAGAGATGTTAAAGGAATGGTGGCTAGGGGAATATGCATCACAAGGAGTTCAATAAAGCCAGATGTATCAAATTGCTCAGTGGTGTATCCTCCTAGATGTAAGAGAGATTCAAACGCTGCATTTGTAACTAGAGGCATATTAAAGCATGAGAAAGAAATTAACTTTTTTCTCTCTTCCCTCTAGCTTTGTATCCTGAACAAGTGACATCAATCAAAGCTCTTCAAATAGGATCAAATCTTGCTGTTTGTCCTGCAGAAACGTAAGTTTTTTTTACTAAATAAACATTGAAATGCTGATTTTTCCTTTAAATTTCTTTTCTCCGCTTCTCTAAATCTTCTGTTTCTTCACTTTAGTTTTTGTTTTATCATGTCGTGTAGGTTGAATTTTGGTAACAATAAAGTATTATGTAGTGGCTCTGACATCTTATTTAGCATAATATAATGCCTCTGATTTATATATTTTGTCAGTCCAAAAATATTTTGAATCCATGAATGAACCTCCAAAGCTCTGCTTGAACAAAGGAGGAAAGCTCAATATTTCTGTCAAACCCGACAACAAAATCTCCATTGTAATTTTTGAAAATGCCTATGCAAGCAGTTTGCATTTTATTTTATAAAAAAGATGCATCTAAGACTTGAAAGAGAAAAATGCATTTTGCATTAAAAAAAAAAGTGAAGGACTCGAGAAACCAGCTGTGGGCTTAACATTTCTACTGGTTTGGTTTTTCAATTCTGCCTATTCTTCATATGGATGGAGCTTAGGAACATTAAAAAATGAAGAAAGAGTGAACCGTTTTATTTTATTTTATTTTTGGTTGGGTGTGAGAAGTTACTATAGTATCTAAAACTATTTTTGTAATTCAATTGCTCCCATTCAGAAATTTTTGTTTGGGATTTTGCTGCTGACTTGTAGGATTCTTTATATTGTTGTTGTGTCTTGTATATTGATTGGGGGCTTCAGGATAGTTACAACTGCTTTCATGAATTACCTTTAGAGTTCTGCTTCATGTTACTATATTCATATTCAACTTAGTTATAACATTTGTATCTCCCCTATGTGAACTTGTGAACTTAAACTGACCGTGTTTGCCTCTTCTTTCTCAGCTATATTTTATACTTTTCCACTCTGTGCAATGATGCCTATGAAGGAAAGAAGCTACTAAAAGCAGCCATGAATGCTCTTCTTACACTGCCTGTATCTGGACACTCTGAAAGTATTCCAAGTGTTCAAAGTGATAGTGAAGACATAAAACCTATTGTGCTCTGGAGTGCATTTTATATTCAGAAATTAATTATGGTGTGCTTCTAATCCCAACTTGTTCACAGATTTATTTCTTCAACAATGTTTACTTTTACCTGCATATTGCATGTGCACTTGTTTCCCTTTTTGCATCATCCATGACTCATTTGTATTTCTTTTTATCATTATGGAGGCTCTACCCGTGATTCCCCTCTATTTTTTTTTATATATTTTTGAGATTAAGGTATTAGGATCCCTAAGGACCACATATCTTACATTTTTCAAAGAACACAACCACTGGTAACTAGGCAGCATTTTAAGAATTTTGTCATGAAAGATGTGATTCAAAATTCAAACCTGTATAACATTGACATGGTCAACATATTTTGATTATGGATATACTTTGATCTCCTTTTCAGAGTAAATTTGAATTTATCAGCTCCGCTCCTACACCAGATGGAAATCTGAACTACAATGACCTTTTAGATGCGACTGAGAAGGTTTGTCTTTATTATTCTTCATTTTGAAATATCAATTTCATCAGTATTCGTGTCTTCTCGTTACTTTGTTAATGGTAAGTAAGGAAACAAATTGGGAAAATATTTGTGCACTCGTGCATTTGCTTTGTCTGGGTAACTGCGTAAAGACCAAAGGAAAATTACAATCCTTGATTAATTAGCCCCTGTAACTGATGCTTACTAGTTTGGCGGTGGTACTCTCGCAGCTATTTGGTCAGATGTACCCCAATGAAGAATTCTTTCCAAAGGCAACATCACCTGAAGATCCTACGGATGAGGATGATAATGGGTTAACTCTGGATAGCTAAACAAGGTCAAACTGGATGAGCATTTCATGTCAGAACTGCAGGAGAAAGGAAGTTGTGAAAGATATGTATACGTCCCCAAAGAATGGAAGATGTGGGTTAAAATTGTTGATTATGGAGGGGTAGAAGGTTACAGTTATTTATTTACAGGTGAACAGAAGCGAAAAAAGGTCCTCAAGGCAGGGAAGTAGTAGTTACTGATTCCGAAAATTTGTCAAGCATACACAGACAAATTTGGTGCTGTGTATCCACTTATAAAAGTTTGTTGGACAAAGTTGCCACTTGTTTTAAGATTGTCGAACAGTGGAAGTTTCACGGGCCGAAGTACAGCGCTTACGTTCTTCATCTGCAATCTGTATTTTGAAAACGATTTGATTGTATAATATTGTATGAATTTAGGACGTATTTGGATTTGTTGCAAGATTAACCATCACACAAATATTGTAGGCTGTTCGAGAGCAGTTAATTTTGGAAAAAAAGAAAAACTTGACTTCGTCTTAGTACAAAACGAACAAATGGTCTTCCTCTTACTGTAATTTGGTTGTCTGAAATATAGGGGCAAATATTTCTACCATCAGAAAAAGGTTTGGCCAGTTTGGAAGCAAATAATATATTATGATTATGCTTTCCAAAGAAAATATTTAATGGATAATATATATATATATATATATATATTACAAATACTCATTTGACACTTTAGTTCTCCTTATCGTTTTCTATCATATTATAGCAACTTAATATATTTAGTTATTTACATTTCTTTTTCCTTTTTTTCTTCTCAATGCCCAAGGGGTCAAAAAATAGCATGCAGCAGTGTCTGCATCTATATAGCATGCAGCAGTCCCTGTTGTGCTCGTTCAGGCTACAGATAAATAAGACAATGGGTGGGTCATTACTCATTCCAATACAGTGAAGAACGAGGGTTTTCGTTATTACATCCCAGTGCATCTCTTCTCAGTTACTCAGCAAGTTGTAGGGCAATTATGTGTTGATCAGTCAGATTTTACATGAGTGCAAAACACTAGCCATACCTGCCGAAACGGATAGAATGAAGTATCGGAAATTTATTTTTTATCTTTTTGAAAAATGCACTCTAATAATGGTGAGTCATTAGTAAAAATACTATTCCATCTGGGTCTCTGGTCCTCGAATCAACCAACTACTACCTGGATCTTTCTTTACACGAATCTTAGCCATTTTCTCCCTACATTTAAGAGCTTCTTCCCATTTTCCCTCTCCAACGTAAATGTTGGAAAGAAGAATATACGCAGCATGATCACTAGGATTCAATTCTATCATCTTCATTGCAGATTTTTCTCCAATTTTCGTGTTATTATGATTCCTACAAGCACTTAGTAATGTTCTCCATGCTGATTCACTTCCAACCTTCTGCACTATTTGGTACGCTTCCTCTAGCCTTCCTGCCCGGCCATAGGCATCAACTAAGCACGAATAATGCTCAGATTCTGGCTTAATCTTGTATTTCTTAAGCATCAATGTAAAGAAATACGAAGTATCTTCTACACAACCCGAATGGCTACAAGCTGATAGCACAGCTAAGAAAGTAACGTGATTGGGGGTCAAACCATTCTTCTCTAACTTACTGAATACTTCCATGGCTAGTTGTGCTTTTCCATGATGAGCATATCCACAGATCATGGCATTATAAATTACTTCATTTGGCATTACTTGTTCACCAAAAACTTTCTTTGACTCCTCCACGGTTCCACATTTGGCGTACATGTCTATTATGGAACTTCCAACATACACATCATGGTTGTAACCTGATTTGATAGCGAAAACATGTAGTTGTCTACCCACTTGTATAGCTAAAAGTTGTGAGCAAGCTGAAATACACAGAGGAAGGCTATAACTGGTAAAAGTGATTCCATCTGCTAACATCTCTTTGCATAGCTCTAAAGCTTTTAATTCCATCCCATTCTGTTTATAAGTTCCAATAATAGAACTCCAAGAACCATCATCTTTCCAGACAATGTCAACAAAAGCTTTAAATGTGTCACCAATTTGTCCACACTGAGAGTACATGTGGACTAATGCATTGCCAACTAAAGTATGATGACTCACACTCAATTTCACTAAAAGTGAATGAATTTGTCTACCTGCAGGCAAATCTGATTTATTCTCACATGACTTTAAAACAGCAACTAGGGTGGCACCTTGAATTTGCAAAGAAGTCAATGCACGAAGTTCTTGTAATAGTTTCATAGAGGGACCAGATCCCCACCCTGGGCGAGCATGAGCCAAGATCATTGAGTTCCATGCTACAATATCTTTATCAGAAATTCTTTTAAACAACTTTTCCACGTCCACAAGTTCACCGAAACTAGCATAGAGAGTCAACAGCACAGTTGCTACAAAACAGTCGCTTTGATGCCCACTTTTAATCATTTGGCCATGCACTTGAACTCCTGTGCTCAAGTCCTCTAGTTCAACACAAGCTTTCAAAGTACTCGATAACACATGCTGATCTGGTCTCACCCTCTGTCTACACATGTCTTTGAAGAAATGCACAGCTTCCTCCTCTCTATCATTCATGGTATACCCTGAAATGATTGAACTCCAAACAAAATTATCTTTCT
This sequence comes from Pachyrhizus erosus, assembly GCA_026544285.1. Classification (NCBI taxonomy): domain Eukaryota; kingdom Viridiplantae; phylum Streptophyta; class Magnoliopsida; order Fabales; family Fabaceae; genus Pachyrhizus; species Pachyrhizus erosus. Next base: position 1,075 of record JAMLFT010000844.1, on the reverse strand, counting down.
CCTCCATCGAGTCAAAGACTTTCCTGCAAGAACTAACATCCCCACATTTGGCATACAAGTCAACCAGAGCACTGCCCACCACAACATCAACTTCAGCACGAAACTTGGATGCAAGCCCATGTATTTGCTTTACCTCTTCCAAATAAGAACAGCATTTGAGCAAGCCAACAAAAGTACTATCATCTGGATTCAATCCTTGGACCCCCCACATCTCAGAAAACAACCTCTGAACCATGCTAAAGTCACCAACATGAGCAAACCCAGAAATCATAACATTCCATGCAACAAGGTCTCTCTCCAACAAGTCATGAAAAGCCCGACATGCATCCCCGAGATTACTACCACTGTTAAAGTACATATACACAATAGAGCTCCCAGCAAACTTGTCACTCTCAAGCCCAGACCGAACCAGCAGGCCATGTATCTGCAAGCCCGTATCTCTGAATGAAGGAGTGGCACAAGCTCGAAGCAGAACAGAGAAGGTGTACTCATTGGGTCTCTCATTTGTTGCACGCATGTGATTCAACATCTCAAAGGCTTTTGGAAGAGACCCGGTTCGAAGGTGTGCGGAAATTAAGGTTGTCCAGGTGACAACATTCCTCTGAGACATTTGGTCGAACAGGAGGTGGGCATGGCGAAAGTGGCGAAATTTGGAGTACAAACTCAAGAGGGTGTTGGTTAAGTGGGTTTGTGAAATGCATTGGGAGACAATGAGCTTTGCGTGGATTTGGTTGCACTGTCTCAGCGATATGGGGTTTGGAGTCTTTGCCAGTGACAGCAAAAATGGTTCAATCACACCACACACTTTGCTTCCCACTTCTGGGTCAAACGCTGTGTGCCGTATCATTCCAATTCCGCAATCATCAAAATTTCTACTTTACGGAAATTTGAATGTTTGCTCTTGTTCTGTGTGTGTGCGCGTTTTTTTTTATTTTTTTTAACAGAGTTAAGATCTTATATAAATTATTCAATTTCATTTTTTTTTATCAACAAAGGGATTTGCAAATTATAACAACTCATATCTTTTATTCAATTAAAAACATCTGCAATGCATAACTATTTAAATAAATTATTT